>JACEEZ010025212.1:40074-47574 GCA_016584305.1 Chionoecetes opilio | reverse complement strand
ATCGTCCACTTGCGCCACATGAGTTACCTTTACAGACATAATCAAGAAATAGCTGGCCATAGTATGTTTCCTGCTATGGATAAACAGTTTATATGAACACAATATCACGTCGCTCCCCCGTCGAGCTGGACGCGCCATACAAACAGGCAATGATAAGTCGGACATGGTGTAACATTTTTCTTATGATAGTCAGCGCATTTTTCCCTAATACGTTTATATAAAAACAATGTTGTAGGTATATAAAAGCAGCGTTTATATCTTGGATAGTCATTTCGATTCATCATTTTTCTCAATATTGATTTGCCCGCGCTTAAGAAATCCAAAAATCTTGCAAGCTTTTTTTTTGAGGTATGAAAGAGAACGTGAGACGAGTAAAATTGATAAACTATTACAGTGTTTCTGAACCTTTTTACCACCACGCCCCTTTAGTAGTTGGTCCTTGCCTCCATGCCCCCCCTTCACTTCTTCAACCAATATATTTCAAAATGATCCTGAATCAGAAAGAAAAACTGAATATATGCGTGATTTGGACACTTTTATTGTGGACATAATTATTCAACAACACCTTGCATATACCCAACCATAGACCACTGTATACCTGGACTGTTCACGCGACAATGTTTTGAATTGCGGGGCTGCATAGGGGCCTGCGGGGCGCCCAACAAAGAGATATAGTGGTCTATGGACTATCATATAGACTGGTTTATCAGTATATATGATATACTGTAATCTTCGTAAATGTTTGTTCTATAATATTATCAAATAAAAAACAGTAAAACACGCTAAAGAAATGCCATTACGAGACTATGAAGAAATATGCATGAACTTAATATTCACTTAACTCTTCGCCATTTAAAGCTTTGCGAGTCAACTTTTATCATGAAGGGTATCAATAGAAGCGCAATTGTATTAGCTTTCCATTGATGTATTTCGTTATCTGATAAATTAATTAGAACCATGCATAAATTAGCGTTAACTAAATAAATAAAATCATCAATCGGGTAATTTTCCCGATTGATGATGGAGGAAGGTAATTTGATGGATGTAATGGAATCGGGTAATTTTCCCGATTGATGATGTTATTTATTTACTTATATATTTCGTTTTCTGATAAATGAATTAGTACCATGTATAAATTAGCGTTGACTAAATGAATAACCTCATCAATCGGGAAAATTACCCGATTGATGATTTTATTTATTTAGTTAACGCTAACTTATGCATAGTTCTAATTAATTTATCAGATAACGAAATATAGCAATGGAAAGCTAATAAAATTGCGCTTCTATTGATACCCTTCATGATAAAAGTTGACTCGCAAAGTTTTAAATGGCGAAGAGTTGAAGTGAATATTAAGTTCATGCATATTTCTTCATAGTCTCGTAATGGCATTTCTTTAGCGTGTTTTACTGTTTTTTATTTGATAATATTATAGAACAAACATTTACGAACATTACAGTATATCATATATACTGATAAACCAGTCTATATGATCCGTATATATATATATATGAATCCGAGCGGCCCTCCGACTTCAGGCCCTTGCGTGACAGGCCGATATTCCGTGCGCAGTCCAGGTATACAGTGGTCTATGACCAAACATACTTAGTTAGATCACGTTTAATATAATAATAACAACAATAATAACAACAATAATAATGATGGTAGCGATAATGATAATGATGCTAGAAATAATAATGAAAACAATAACAATAGTAATAATAATATAAAAAAATAATATTGTACACGAGTCTCCTGAGTTAATGAAATATGGCAAAGTGTTACCGCAGAGTTTTTCGACCACACTTGCTTCTCTGTACCGACTTTCTTCGCTCACCCTCGCTAGCGAGCTTCATGTTAAGGCTAAGGTCGAGATTAAAGTTAAATACTTGACAGTTCATCCTTTTATCTCTTTGCTCAAGCCCCCCTAGGTAAATACACACGCCCCCCTAGGTAAATACACACAACCCCCTGGTTAAGAACCGCTGAACTTGTAGAACAAGTCCACGAGAATTAACGCTGTTTTTATCTGCCTTACGAACGCCTACAGCCGTTCATACACCTGTACACATGCCACTGCAGGCATCGCCACACGTGCAGTTCAGAGCTATATACTTATTCTCAAATATAAGAAAGATTTTGGATAAGAAAATAAGCTCATTACGAGGGTGGTATAGTTGGTAACGCATATCAGATTGAAGATGTTCAGTATATATGGTCGTATTGCTGTCACTGTTTTTAGTATATTGACTTATTTCACTGGCTAAGTCTCATAACAACCCAAGCTTTTTCCATACATTGTTGTGAGCTTAACTTGACACTATCATACTACGAATGACTCGTGAGGATTAAAACATACTTCATTAATATTTATGCTTCAGGCAAGTGTTGTGAGGACTTTTGTCGTTGTGTGTGTGTGTGTGTGTGTGTGTGTGTGTGTGTGTGTGTGTGTGTTGTGTGTGTGTGTGTGTGTGTGTTGTGTGTGTGTGTGTGTGTGCGTGTGTGTGGTGTGAGTGTGTGTTGTGGTGTGTGTGTGCGTGTGTGGTTGTGTGTGTGTGTGTGTGTTGTGTGTGTGTGTGTGTGTGTGTGTGTGTTGTGTGTGGTGTGTGTGTGTGTGTGTGTGTGTGTGTGTAGTGTGTGTGTGTGTGTGTGTGTTGTGTGTGTGTGTGTGTGTGTGTGTGTGTGTGTGTGTGTGTGTGTGTGCGCGCGCGTATGTGTGTGTGTTCATATTGATGCCAGCAAAGGTGGATGTACATCTAAACAAATTATGAATCTGTTCAGTTTCAACATTTTCTCATCAAAAGTCACAGTACCCACGTACACGCGGCATGTGTTGCACTGAAATACATCCTATGCTTGATGGAATAGCCTGTGAAGCCTAAACCCACATGCTTTACCGTCCATTAGTAATGCGGAGAACCATCATATGATTGCATAATACATCTGAAATTAATATCTTTTTAAGTCTGCGTAACATGCAACAATTTTCTTGATGTGTTGCCACGATGAAGGTACAGAGTAATGAACAGACGTATGTTATATATTTTTCAAGCCATATAAAATATATTTGTTATATTTGAGTAGTCATGGCTACTCGACTTGCACAACCCTGTTATGCCTCAAGAGCCTCAGCAGCTGTCATCTCCATAACATTTTACTCGTGTGTGTTACGCAAATGTTTCTTTCTTTAGTAGCATCGCTATGTGTTCTTTATATTAAGTCTATTTTGCCATACAAATAACATTGATTTCAACAGCCAGTGGCGGCTCGTGGCATAGGGCTGCAGAGCTGCAGCACCCCCAGACACTCACTGCCAGGTGTATGATGCCTTTAGAGACACAGCAGAATTGATACACTACCAACAAATATATCATGATAAAAAGTCATTATATGTTATTTTCAATACGTTACTAAGTGAATTTTCATTAATACCAGACCTAAATGTAAGTTACTTTCATATTTGCTGTACGATTCGTGTCTGCGCTGCCGCCGCGCCACTTGTGAACACAAAGAGCTGCAGCCGAGGCAGCTAAGTCTCGTCCCTCTCGTGTTTACAGTGCGTGTAGACGGTGTGGTTATATCGTGCTTTCTTTAATTACCCTCTGACTATGGAAAATCAAGTGAAGTATTTGCAAAACATCAACTTATCCCAGCTGACATTAAATGAAAAGACTGAAATCAAGCGGTACCGACTTTATTTTCAAGTAATATTGTAATCCTACCATCACCACCTCAGCCATCCCCTCTACTGCCAACACCACCACCCCCACCATCCCTTCTACCACCACCACTACTACCATGCCCTGAAATCCGTGAACATCAACTACAAATCATACCTGAGATAGGTAAAATTTGTATATCCTACTATTGTGTGAAGTTTGCAGTCCCTCCATTGTATTTTATCACGAGCCGCCACTGTCAACAGCTACACGGTACAGTTCTATGCTCTTTATTTCTTCCACTCAAGCTTCTTCCCCTGAGCTTGAAAAATTTGTTTCAATTAAATGAATGCGGTAGAAAGTTGGCGACAATATTAAACACTTGAAACATAACTGTAATAAAGATCATTTATTCCTACGTGGAAAATTATAATGCTTTCCGAAAAAAAAAGATATACATATATTTCACGGCTGTTTTTATTCTAAACGAGAAACCTATAATTAATGCAGTTTATGTATACAGTTAGAGAGAGAGAGAGAAAGAAATAAAGAAAGAGAGACGAACACGCAGACAGAAAAGATAGACACATAAATACACACAGACAGGCAAACAGAAGAGAAGGGAAAGAAAAGAGCCTTATGTGTGTGTGTGTGTGTGTATATGTATGTATGTATGTGTGCGTGTGCGTGTGCGTGTGTGGTGTGTGTGTGTGTGTGTGTGTGTGTGTGTGTGTGTGTGTGTGTGTGTCTGAAAAACCAATCCTATTTCCCTTCCTCCTCAACACCCCTCACACTCACCCACCACACACTCGTACCAAGCAGCCCTCACACACCCTAACCTGCACATCCCCTCACCTACCAACCCCTTCATCTGCATTCCCTCCTACCTGTAACACTCTGGTCTATTTACTTACTAACTTAACTCTGTTTTTCACTTACCTAACTTTACACTTTTCTGCCTCAACTTTCCTGTACTAGTTTCCACCTTTTTGAGCTAAATCTACTTGCCTTTCTGGCTTTTGGCTTCCCTTTCTGACCCTTTATTTCCACCTAACCCACATTTTCTCTTATTTTCATACATATCTTACCTCCTAGGGTGACTTGGGCGTGTGCATGGGCGTACTGATGGGCGTGAGTAGCGGCACACTGGTATAACCCTACGTCGGATGCTTCAATAGGGGCGATGCGCAGGGTGTCTCGAGGTCTAAGACTCACCCTGCCCTCCGGCCTCACTTCGGTGCCGTCCTTGTACCAGGTGACGGCCTCCACAGGGGACCCGGACACGTGGCACTTCAGCTCCAGGCGGCCATCGGCGTCCACCTGAACCTGCCGCGGCGTGACCTGACGAAGGACAAGGAAGCGAAGGAACCCTCGTCAGTAGATAAATAGAGAGTTTCGATGCAAAAAAACGTCCATATGCATTCCTTTAAAGATAATTCCTATGAAATAATTCCATAATAATGATAATTCCATACAAATAAATACAGTATCAACCTTAATAAATCAACATTGAAAAATATGGAACGTCAGTAGATAAATAGAGTTTCGATACAAGATAAGCTCCATATGCTTTCCTTTAATGATAATTCATATATAAAAACATTTAAAAAAATACATTATCAACTATATAAAAGAAATCAACATTGTAAAATATGTATAACAATAATAGAAAAAATATCTTATACAATCATCTACGCTATTCCACAACCACTATCATCATCATAATCAGCATCATCGTCATCATCATCATCATCTTCATCAGCATCATCCATCTTTTACTTCCAATCAAGGAGGCGTAGGCTGCTCTGCAAACAACTTATCATTAAAAAAAAAAAAAAAAAATAGACAAAAATAAAAAGACAAAACAAAAAAATATCCCTACATGCATTATTCAAAAGTAAATATATATGGTGTGATGAATGGTGAAGCTGCCAAGTAACATAACAGTCACATAGCAGGCAGAAGTCCCCATCGCCTGTATCCTGGCTCACACGAAGCAAGATAAAGCAGCCAGAATGTCATCAACTTATCAAGCAAAATCACATTCACTTGACCCATCCAAGATCACATTACTGAAAGAAAACAAAAGGGATGAATACATGCATGAAATATTCTCTCTTAGAAAATCTATATCCACAATGTTAACGTTCTAGAATACATGAAAAATTACAGCATTCACTAAACAGGCAACAAATCATATCCAGAGAAAACTACAGAACAACATAATTATAATCATACCTTTAGACATAATTATATGGCTATTGTAGTAACAGTGTGGAGAGTTACGATTAAAAATGTATCTATTCGCTCAGATGCAATAGAATAGAGTCCAGAGTCCACGGGAGGCGAGGCAAGCAGATATACGGTGACTGTAGTAATAATTAAACACGCAAACCCAAACACCGTAGCATGTCAGTCGGTGTATTGAGTCACAACAAATAAATATGCTCACTATAAGTCTATGTGATTGCATGCATACACGTGAGAAGAAAATCATGAAGGTTAAAAGTAGTAAAAATAATAATACATAAAGTGAGTAATATAATAATACATCTTCACTTCAATCTGTTATTAGGACATTTGTAGAAAAAAATGGCAATATATGAAATGCAGGACTGGACATGCATATCAACTATAAGAAAACAGCATATCAAACAGCATGTCAACAGCGGACGAACAGCATATCAACTGTAAAAAGAAAACATAATGCTAAAGAGGTAATGAGTGTAAAAAGAACATACTCCAATACTAACAAACAACACAGATACTAATCACATGTTCTGAAGTGATCTGGAGAACAGTCCCAAAAATAACCTTCGCTGCAAATCATTGGAGGTTAATCTCAAGGACAGACTCGAATAATATCACTCAAGTCTCTCCACACTCCTTTAAATGACTACCTGTGACTCACCTGGACTGACAGGGGAACCACAACCTGCAAATGGACGGGCATCCTCGCCTGTCCCGCCGTGTTGTTGGCCACACACGAGTACTGGCCGGCGTGTGAGGTGTCAGCGCGCTCCATCACCAACGAGCCGCCCACGACCCACACACCGCCGCCCACATCCCCTCCGCCCACTACCTCGGACCCTCGATACCAGCTGGCGAGGGGGATAGAGGGACATAGAGAGTGACGGCCACTATATTTTCCCTCGAGGTATAGTGAGACCCGAGGGATGAGAAGGGGAACGCCCAAGCTAGTGTGTGTGTCTGAGTTTGAGAGCGAGAGAGCCGGCGATGTAAAGTAAAGGATAGGGTCGAGAGAGAAGGACTGAAAATGATTAAAAGGAGGGTTTTCAAGAGACAGAAAGCTTGCCAGGATGTAAAGAAATTGTGTAAAGGGTGAGGGAAGGAAGAGAGAGAGGAAGACGAACAAGACATATGTGCGTAGAAGGTTCGGTATATACGTAGGAGGGAGGAGGAGCAAGAGAGAGAGAGAAGAAGAAGGGAAAGAGAGAGAGTTGAGTAATATATGAGAGTGCTAGACCAAAGAAAGCTTTAGTAAGAGATTTAAGATGAAAAAAATGGTAGTATAGAAGGAGAATGGTTGGAGAGTGAGGGTGAAAACCAGAAAAGGAAGTGTAAATGGAACAATGAAATGAAATAAGCGACGTATTCATGCACGCAACACGGGAGGACGTGATGACGGAATGTGCGTGCATGTGTGTGTTTTGTGTGTGTGTGTGTGTGTGTGTGTGTGTGTGTGTGTGTGTGTGTGTGTGTGTGTGTGTGTGTGTGTGTGTGTGTGTGTGTGTGTGTGTGTGTGTGTGTGTGTGTGTGTGTGTGAGTGAGTGAGTGAGTGAGTGAGTGAGTGAGTGAGTGAGTGAGTGAGTGAGTGAGT
>JACEEZ010025212.1:14541-36206 GCA_016584305.1 Chionoecetes opilio | reverse complement strand
TGGATTTCACCTTTTAAATAGCATTGACGCGGCTTCCTCTATCGTAAAAGGGTCAGCGACACCACGCGTTTTGCTGATTTCACCATATAGCCTATTTACGCCTTCCTCTATCAGTTGAAGTGGAGAAGCCCCTTACCACACTGGCAATAGGGTTGAAAGTCGTATTCGGGTACAACATTGCTGTATCCGAAAGGGCGTCAGGTGCCTTGCTCAGGCATTTGTTCCACATCGAAAGGGTATCATCTCTCGTTCAGTGAGTGAGGCTGGTTGTGGGAGGGCTAGTGGTGGTGGGGTTTAGCGGGGTAGGGATTTCAGCCAATCAGCGCGCGCTAGGCGCGTGACGTTCTGTGCTTGGTGCGTGACGTGGCGCGCTGTGAGTGGCCTGGAGCCGCTCGCCATCTTTGTATCCCTTTAGTTGTGTTTACAGAAATTGCTAAAGCTATTATTATTATTATTAACTGTATTATTATTATGCTGTTTTGCTCACCGTCATTAATTTTCTACTATTAGTTCCCAATATTAATATTGGTATTAATGTTATAATATGTGACAGGAGAAGCATTCAGAGTTCAGCAAAAGTGAACATTATGCAACTGTAATAAACATAATATCGAGTATATTATTATACTAGCCGCAAAGCCGCCCTCCGGCGGACTTTTTGGCTAGCTCCTGGGGAGGGCTATTGGTGGGCCTTCGGCCCCACCACTGTGTTTGGTGGGCCTTCGGCCCACCAAACATGGACTCTCCATATAGCCCCTTCTACTTTCCTGAAATCATGGATGTAGAAATGTATGTATTCCCCCCACCCATTCACTCACCCATTACCCATCACCCCCCACCCATTCACTCACCCATTACCCATCACCCCCCACCCATTCACTCACCCATTACCCATCACCCCCACCCATTCACTCACCCATTACCCATCACCCCCCCACCATTCACTCCCCATTAACCCATCACCCCCACCCATTCACTCACCCATTACCCATCACCCCCCACCCATTTCACTCACCCATTACCCATCACCCCCCACCCATTCACTCACCCATTAACCCATCACCAACACCCCATTCACTCACCCATTACCCATCACCCCCCACCTATTCCTCACCCATCACCCATCACCCCAAACCCTCACCCCCCACCCATTCAATCACCCATCACCCCACACCCATTACCCATCACCCCAACCCATTCACTCACCCATTACCCATCACCCTACATCAAGGTTTCCTCAATTCTCGCAACCCACTTTTTTTCACAATTCTCGCTAATAGGCTGCTAAAAAAAAGAGAAAAAAAAAAGTGATCGGATCATCTCATAAGTGGGCTTATAACCTTCCCCTGTCAACCTGATTCCAAAAATGTGCCATATGAGGTTTTTTGCGCCACGGGGGGCGGAACCTATACACACACCCCACACACAGACAGACAGACACACTTTCGCTTATATTATTATAGATATTATTTTTCAACATTTCCAATATTTTTCATGAAATTCATAATCGTCAAGTGACGAGCTACATTTTGATACCAAAATGAGCACTGTACGTCAATTAGAAACGAAGTTACAGTTGCCACCACTTTGTTGAACTTTGACCGCTCCTCCTGTAAAATTTTATTTTTGGCGCTTAACCCCCTTTCAATGCGGAGGCCCTCAAATGGTTTCGTCCACTAAAGTGAATAGGTGCTTTTCTGGAAATTTACCCATCAAGCAATTGCTGGTGTTTAATCCCTGAATACAGAAACACAGGTACAAGTTGTTTAAAATGTTTATATTGGGCAATGTAATAATAAGATCAAGAACTGGAACTGTCGTCAAAAATTGGAACACTCGCCGACGTCGGCGAGGATTCCTATAGGCTACAGTTCCAGGTACCCTGGTTGCCCATACTCCCCCCTCTCCCCCAAAATAAGCTTGGGGACCTGAGCGAAGCGGGATATTTGCTGGAGTATAAAAATATGCGTCGCAACCACATATTTTTTTGAGTTAGGGGCATTGAAAAAATGCCCTAGATCTAGGGAAAATAGATTGGATTTCTTCTAAGTCAAGAGTGTTGATCCCCCACCCACCTTCCCACATATAGGTAAGGTAAAATTTTGTTAGGGTACCAGGGGTCCAGGGGTGCGGAGCCCTCCGTTAGTAGGTTATGTTAAATTAGGTAAGGTTAGGTTAGCGGGTAATTATTGCTAGGAGATTAGGTTAGATTATAATTATCGAGGGGTCGAGGGGGCAGAGCCCCCCGCTATGTTAGGTTAAATTTGTTCAGATAAAGTTAGATAACCGGAGGTCGAGGGGGATGGAGGCTCCCCGTTAGGTTAGGCAAAATGTTCCTAGATTTAGGAAAATTACCCTCTAGATCTAGGGAGTTTTGACTCCTACATAAATCTTAATTACGGTGTTTCCGAAGCGTTATGATCGTCACTTCACACGTTTCTAGAAATAGAAGAAATCCAATCATTTTCACTAGATCCAAGGAATTTTTAAACGCCACCCCTAACTCAAAACAGTGGTTGCGACACATATTTTGTACCCCAGCCGGCAAAATGGACGAGGACTGCGCGGTCATTTTCTTAGACATGGACTAGTTTTTTTTCTTTACCTAACCGAACCGTAACCTAACCTCCTAAAGGGTGGGGGGCCTCCAGATAGGGAGGGTGTGTCTGTATGTGCTATTAGACAACTATATATTTCTTCAATGTATATATGTTACAGTCCAGATTGTGAAACTAGTCATTTCGTGAAATGCCTTATTAACTTTGTCATGAAATGCCTAAAATATTTAGTCTTTGCATGAAATGACTCATTTTTAGTCTAGTCATTTGGTTAGGTTAGGTTAGGCTAGGTTAAGATATAGGTAATATATAAACTATCCTAACCTAGCCTAACTAACCTATTGACTAGACAAAAAATGAAAGTAATTTCATGCAAAGACTAAAGATTGTAGGCATTTCATGACGAAGTTAATAGTCGTTTCACAGATTGACTAAAGTGCTTAGGCATTTCACGAAATGACTAGTTTCGCAATCTGACTGTAATAGTGTAACATATATAAATTTTAAAGATTACACGGGAGTGGATTGATACTGCACAGTAAAACTGAACAAAAATAATACAGAAGATCGCGCAGTTCTCGTCCATTATAATCCCCCAGCCAAATACCCCGCATTCCCCCAGGTCCCCAAGCTTGTTTTGGGGGAGAGGGTGGGTGGGTATTGGCAAACACTAGAATAATACCGTTAAGAATATACGGTCATTTTCTTAGACAAGGACTAGTTATATTTACCTAACCGACCGTAACCTAACCTCCTAAATGGTGGGGGGCCTCCAGATGGGGAGGGTGTGTCTGTATGCGCTATTAGACAACTATATCATTTCTTCAATGTATATATTATGTTAGTCAGATTGTGAAACTAGTCATTTCGTGAAATGCCTAAGCACTTTAGTGACTTAGTCGATCTGTGAAATGACGGTAAATTTATATTGTTTGCCCATACGCCCCCACCTCCCCCAAACAAGTTTGGGCACCTGTGGGAATGCGAGGTAATCGGGGGGGAAACAAATTATGCGTCGGAAACATGTAATTTAAGAGTTGTGTGGGGGGGGGGATTCCTTAGATCTAGGGTAATTTCCTTATATCTAGACACATTTGCCTAACCAAAATTAACCTAACTTAGCCGGGTCTTGACCCACCGATAACCTAACCTAACCTAAAACCAAATCTAACCTAAGCTAACCTAACCAAATCTAACCTAACCGAACTAAACCAAATTTAACCTAACCTACCCAAATACAACCTACCCTAAACCTAACCTAAACATATCTAAACTAGCCTCCTAGCGGGGGGATGGGGGGGTTCTCGACACTTCGGTCATCATTCTGTGAGGATCGTCAGGTTCACACGTCTCTGGACTCAGAAGAAATCCAATTAATATTCCCTAGATCTAGGAATTTTTTTCAACACTCCTAACTAAAAAAATATGTGGTTGCGACGCATATTTTTTACCCCAGCCAAAAATCCCGCATCCCCCAAGGTCCCCAAGCTTGTTTTGTGGGAGAGGGGAGTATGGGCAAACACTAGAATAATACCGAAATGACTTATTAACTTTGTCATGAAATCCCCAAAATATTTAGTCCCTTTGCATAAATTACTCATTTTTAGTCTAGTCATTTGGTTAGGTTAAGTTAGGATAGGATAGGATATAGGTTATATATAAACTATCCTAACCTAACCTAACTTAACTTAACGTAGCCTAACCTAACCTAATGACTAGACAATAAAATGAGTCATTTCACGCAAAGACTAAAGATTTTAGGCATTTCATGACGAAGTTAATAAGTCATCTCACAGATTGACTAAAGTGCTGAGGCATTTCACGAAATGACTAGGAAATGACTCCCCCAGGTCCCCATGCTTGTTTTGCGGGAGAGGGGGGGTGAGTGTGGGCAAACACTAGAATAATACCGTTAAGAAAATATGAACATAAGAATAGAAAAATAAGGAAGCTACAAGAGGTTGGGAGACCTACACGTGGTATAGTTACTGTTACTTAACACTGCCTACATCCCCTTGCATCTCCATCCATAAAGCTGTCTAGCCTCCTTTTAAAACCTATTGACTCTGCACTAAATACCCAACGACTGAGTCCCTAACTGACATCCTAACTCATGTTCCATAAGTAAAACATAGTCAGAAATCATATATAGTAATAAAACAATACAAGGCTAACTTAACTTGTGTGGTGGCTGCATGTAGCCACTAGCCAGGCGCCTGTCGGTGGTGAACGAAGTGGACACGAAAATTGCGTGTGTGTCGTCTTGTAATTAGATTACGTGGGTTAAACGTAGTTTATGTGTTAACATAGGAGCTGTGATATGATAAGCAATAGCTACTATACCCAAAAGTTGTTGAGAGAGATGCAAAGTTGCAAACAGATGCAGGGGATGGCAATGTAAAGTTTTTAAACGCATGTGTTGGGCATGCTCATTATTGCTTGGTATGCTATGAAATATCTTTTTTATAAGTGAATGTAGACATATGATTGCATTTGGATGGATATTAGTCATATATATGAATAAAGAGACGAAATACAAGCAAGGGAACTCATCGACGTCTGGCAGGCGGCCTTCGGCACCAGCAGCAGCAACAGCATGAGCCGTGAGGTGGATATGATTATCAACACCAAGGGAGATAGATGTCTTTGGTAATATTTAGTAGGGGAGCGAGAACCCATGAGGAATCCTATGATCCCTGGGATATCCTATGGTGGGTATCACAGGAGTGGGAGCTGACTGTCTTCTTCAGAAAGGCACAGGTGAGGCGGATAACGGCAGGTTTTACTCAAAACTTTTGAGAGTGGCGGCTGGAGCAGCCAGCTCCTCCGCCACGGTAGGTTTTGGGCAGGATTAAACGTCTTATTACTCGTTATTATACAACTTACTGATTATGGTGAGATGCTATATACACGTGTCATTATCTAAATCAATGTAGCCCCGTGTGTCACCTTAAATAAGGGTGATTTAAAGATGTTATGATGAGGTGACTGCTGGGGCAGTGAGTGACGGAAAAATTCTTGCCGCGGCCCCACCGCCCCATAACACAAATATTCACTATTTCAACCGACATACACACCTTCTAACACCAAAACACTAGCAACACAGGCATTTTACTTATATATCTTACTATCTGATACATTAAAACTCCTTAAAACGCAAGCATCCGAATAAAACGAGAATTAGTTTGAGATGACAGGGACAGAAGGCGGAGCGAGCAGTCTGGTACCCAGTGTTTCCACAGGAAAATTTTCTTTCTCAAAATTTTCTCAAAATAACGTCTCATATATACTTTTTTGGGGCATGAATTATTTTTTTTTTTTTTTTTGCCTATATTTTTTTCAAAACTTGTATATGATAGAATAAGCTTGTCCATATGTTAATTGGGGGTTTGAGGGCAGACTGCTGAAAATTGAAAAAAATCGGTTTAATAAAATTTTTGAATGACTATTATTCAAAAACTAAGCTTCATTGGGGATTGCAAATGGTTGCATTTAGACGGCATTAGTGTGGACTTTATTCAATTAGTGTCTAGTATGGGTATGTCAAAAAGTATGAGAGCGGTAACTCTTACAATTTGTATCTATTTTTACACTTTGCTACCCTCTATCTCAGTTAATTATCGACGGAGAGCGTTCATTTTTACTGGTGATATCATTGGACGTTATCCACTATATATGTGCACAGAACGAGCTCTGAGTGGGCTTGGTTTGAAAAATGATTTTTTTTTTTTCTTTCTTTTTTCGCATTCTCATGGTCTACCCATTCACGCACCAAGAATGATAGAGACTTGAATTACGCTATACTTTTAGAAAGTAATGATATCTACCTCAAATATTAACCTTTGAAGAATGCAATGACAAATGTGCTCTCTATAATTGTTCAAATATGAGCTTTAAAATCACTTTTTTTAAAGATTTTCTAAGTCTTCCCGTTTCAAAAGGGAGTTCATTGAGGCATGCAATTCACTCTATATTGTGTAGAATCCAATGCTGCTTGCTATTTGAGTATAAAAAAAAAAATGTATATATATATATATATCTATATATATATATATATATATATATATATATATATAATATATATATATTTTTCATATATATATAATATATGAATGCATAAACTTTTGAAGAAAAAAATCCGTCTATATGCCCATATATGGAATATTGTAATTCTAAGAGTCTTATTATAAACCCTTGAAACTCTAACAGCTGCTCAATAGTAGTATATTGTGCAAGGAGAAGGAATGGCAATGCTGTTATCTTATTCATCTTTGAGTGCTAGTGACTTAAATATTGGTCATAGGACTTTTTATATTCAAATAGTGCCTGCGGTCAAATATCAAGGCTTATATTTTTTTCAATTTTCCCTTGAAAATAAAATTGAATGGTATTTTCTGTAGACTGCATATAGTTTTACGTGTGAGAGAGGTATATTATCGTTGAATTACTTTTATTGTTCTGTTAGAATAGCTTAAAAATGGCGTTATATTTTTTTCTCAAAATTTTCCAAATTCGTTCGATTTTAGTTTTCGGCTTAAGCTATATCAAATGGACTATAGAGAAAGAGAAAAATTCAGAGAAATATTAGAGGGAGGGAAATGCCACTATTTTTTGTATAATTGAAATATTTCACCTTATGAATATTAGTTTTTGGGTTGTATCTGGTAAACCGTTTGTCTGATTGTAAAACGTATTGAAATCTATTTATAGATCTTTTTATGATCTACACTTTTAATGTCAATACTTTTTATATCTATAAAGAAAATGCCACTTTTCGTCGGTCAGCCCCGGTCCGAAATTTTGCTCACCGGTATCAAATTAGGGCGAGAATGCTAAGAGTGTTTTTTGAGAAGGTATAAATGCCTAGAGTTAGAAAACATGTGATAGCATTGTGGGGGTGGCAGCTTTATATGAGTTATCTCCCTTTTTCCAAAATGGCCGCCAAAATACACCCAATAATTATGAAATTTTTAAATTTCGTTTTATGGGCCTATCATGTAGAGCTTTTCCTGGTGATTCCAACGGTATGTTTATTTGTTCCCTAGCTTCGATATTTGTCCCCCAAATCGGCTTTTCCTCTAGGGGAAGAACCACTTTTCCCCTGGCCTAGGGCAATTTTCTAAACGTGGTAAATCGGGAAGATGATCAAGTATAAAATGTATTTAGAATCCGCTTTTAAATACATATCCAATTCAATCGGATAAATTTATATACATATGTATGTACATATGTATATATGTATATATGTAATATGTACATAACTACGCTAATTACCTAAAACAATAACCACACCTTTTATGAAATTAATCATCAACATCGTCGTCTTCGTCCGTGCTCTCCTCATCATCTGATGAACGATTCTCGCAGTCTGACAGTTTGCACATATCAGTGCACTTAAGTCCATTTGCCAGACAGACACACTTTGGCAGTGTACACATCCTTGAACATTTGCAGGCCAGTAGGGCCAAGATAGCCTCAGGTGCTGGCCGACCATCCATCCAATCCACTACCATTAATTCCTCAGCTACATCCATGTCAATTTTCCACCCTCTGCCAATGGGACTTGGTACACCTGGGTCTTCCTCAAGACATCTTCTCCATATTCCAGCCTGGTAGTTTGCCCTTTGTGCATGTTTGACTAAGCAGTCCCTGCAGGGTGGAAGCTGATGACTCTCTATCTCACCTTTCTTACACAGAACAAGTGGTACCTGAGATTATTGACCTTAGTGAATGCTGCTTTGGGGACATAGAGGAGACATGTGAAACACTCTAGTTTGTCCATCAGTTCTGAGGAGAGGTCCCATTCCTGGCCCAACTGTGTAAATGTGTTTCTGATTTCCCTGTTGTTGGTCACGAATTTTAGAGCACTTGCCTTCCCTTTACCTGCGAAAGCACTGGTAGTGTCACATCCAGTGTATGCATGTATACCAATAAGAGCTCTGCAGACATCTATGCCGATAGTGGCAGCTACTTTCCCGATGTCAACTAATCTAGTTCTGGTTCTAGTTCCACATTTCTGGAATAACGGGGCCCCTATCTTGTCATGGAATGCCAAACACATGATAAAGACATCTGTATCCTCTGCGCATATCACAACAGCCTGGTAGCCCTGTCTAGCAGCATGGACAGCATGGAAAAGTAGGCGCCCATCTGCTTCTTCCTGCTGGCACTGGAGATCTGGTACCTCCTCACTGCCCCGTGATGTAATTTTGTAGCATTTGTCATCTACAGTTGTATACAGAATCTTCTCATGTAGTTTCTCCCTGTACACTGGCTTCCTCCATTCACTGACAATGAAGCTAATCAGACTGGTTTTGTTAGTTATTCCTGTCAGGAAACTTCTCCATTGCCTCACGATCTGTGCGCTTGTGATACCCTGCAGCTGCTGTCCGGTCTCTTCACCCCGTGCCGATCTCTCACTGTTCTTGATAGAATTCTTTCGATACGTGTCGAACACAACATCTATTCGGGTACTTTTACTTCCTTCACGCAATGCCATAGACAGTATTGTAGTGGCAATGTCTCCAAACGTAGCTTGATCAACCTGTACTCTTTGAACTAAGTTCATTCCATCGATCACAGAGGCCGGATTTTGTAGGAGTTGGTCTGCTACTGTCACATTCTTCTGCAAAGTTGTGGCTAAGGAAGCTTTGTTTGTTTTCCTGAGTAATCCGTCTGGGGTAGAGAGAGCCCAGGGTAGTGGTACCAGGGGGTGAGAGAGGATGTCCTCCATCTTGAGATTGCGCCCTTGTGCCATCACTATGATGCGACCAAACAGAGACGGTCAGCTTTCAAGATTATGTCCTTCCCACTTGTTTTCAATACTTTATTCTTACACATATTAGTGAATGTCTTCAGCTTGTTAGTTTTCATCGGATCGTGAAATAGTTTTGGTGGTGGTCGTTCTTCAGTCTCTCATTGCGGAAAGTGGCATAACTCTTCTCTCCAATAGCACATGCTTTAATCAGGTCAGATGGCAATGTCTCTGTGTGCCGATTTAGCAGTAGAAATGCTTATGAGGTTTGCTTCTTGAAATGGGTTGGCCCGGGCTTAAATGGGGGTGACGACTGCCGACACTGTTTCCTCACCCTTTTTTTATTCGGGGCTGCTGGAGTTTCACCCTGTTGATTTTTTGATTGGTTACCATGCACCAGTCTTTAGGTCCCCAAGAAATTACTGGGGTTTACTCTGCTTTTTTTTTGTCCCTTTCCCGATGGCCCCTGCTTTTGGGCTAAAACCCTGACGTGCCTCCAGGAGTCTGAGGTCCTTGTTAACCGTAACCTCAATTGTCTGTTTCTAAGGTTTTCCCGAAAAAGGGATTATTCCCGGGAAACCTCGGGCACTGATAAATTACCTTGGGGAAAGGCTCTATTCATAAAGGATTTTTTTATAATTTTTTAAAAATTTTGTTTTTGTTTTTTTATAACTAATATATACTTTTGGGGAAAAGGGGGGAAAAACCCCCCAAAAAAAGCTGCCAAATCCCACAATGCTATCAAATGCTTTCAAAACTCAAAGGAAATTTTAATACCTTAAAAAAAACCCCAATTAGCATTTCGCCCTAATTTGATCCCGGCCCAAACCCCCCCGGTGATCCCCCCTTTTTTTGGGTCTTAATTTTGAAACTTTAACGCTTTGGAAATAATTTTTTTAAATTTTTAAATCTTGAAAACTTTTTCCCCTTATTATAAAATTATAATCCTAATTTTAGAGGTTTTTTTAGCTATAATTTTAATGTGGGGGTTTTTTTTCTGATTTTAAAAGGGAAAAAAGGCCACGTTTTTGGGTATAAGTAAAAAAATTATGCCTTAGGGAATAAAATTTTTGGGTTTTTGTGTCTGCAAAAAACTGTTTAAAAATTTTTTTTAAACTAATAAAAAAATTTTATAATTTTTTATGATCTAAAATTTTTGATTTTAAAAACTTTTTTTTTTGTATCTATAAGGTAAATGACCCTTTTGGGGGCTTTTAAGGGAAAAAAGTATGACTTTTTAAAGGAAAATCAAAAATTTGGTTGTATTTTTTAAAAACCTTTTTGGGCCTCCCCAATAAAATTTATAGAAACAAATTTATAGATTTTTTTATGACCCTATACTTTGGATACCGGAAATTTTTTTTTTATCTCTAGGAAAATGCCATTTTTTCGGGTTTTCTTTAAAAAATATAATGCCAGTTTTATAATATTTTTTTGGCCGTATCTGGAAAAACAAATTTGCCTTTTTTTTAAAACAAAAGGCACACCTTTTTTTAAATTTTTTAAAGTCTAAAATTTTTTAATGCGTATGTTTTTTTTTTTGTATCTATAGTTTTTTAAAAAAACTTGATGCAGCACCCTTAAATAGGTCGGTTTCTGTTTGTTTTATAGAAATATGATGGGAAACTTTTTTAATACCCAATTTTAAAAAATTTAAATTAAATTTGGATAAAATTTTGAAAAAATCGCTAATATTTTCTACAATTTTTTTTTTATTTTTCATTTTTCTTGTTCTTTTTTTTTTTTGGGGTTTTTGAGGAAAATGCCTCAGAGCCATAGTGATCTCCCAAACTCCCTTGCAATTAGTTTTGGGCCGAAGCCACCCCCGGGGGGGGGGGTTTTAAAAACCCCCCGGCGGGGCCCCCGGGAAACCCATTCAACTGCTGGGGGGGACAGGGGGGGGGGTTTTTAAGAAAGACCACCCATCTATTTTTCCGCCCCGCCCGGGGTGAACCGGGGACTTCTCGGTTGAAAAGGCCGAGCATGCAAAACCCTAAAATTACAGATTTTCCCCAGGGGGTTCATAATCACCCCCATAAATTTTTTCGTTATTTTCTTCCCTGGGATATATAAAATTTTTTTTTTATAGATTTTTGGGTTTAATTTTTTTTTAAATATTTTTTTTTAAATGTTTTTTTTTTTAAATAGAAAAAAAAAAATTAAAAAAAAATTTAAAAAAAACGAAAATTTAAAATTATGGGAAATGATCCCTTAAAAAATTGTCGGAACGTGGTCCAAAAACTTTTTGTGGGAGATGGGAAAAAAAAAAAAAATTTAGGAAACAATTAGAAATTTTTAAAAAATTTTTATCCATTGTTTTAAAAATTTCCCCACAAATGGCTTTACGAGTACAATAAAATATCCCTCGTTTTGAAAAAAAATTTTTTAATTCCGGAAAAATTTTAAAGGGTGGTAGATGTCAAAAATATAATTTTTTTTTTAATGATTTCGTCCCCCTTTTGCTTTTAATGTCAGATCATTCTGATATTTTTATAGTTAGAGATATTATAATATTACGCAATGAAAATAATTATTAAAACCCAGTTGAACTTTTTAGAGTTTTTAAAAATTTAAAAAAAAAAAAAAATTAATTACAGGCGCCGGGGGAAATTTTAAAGGGGTCTAAGAATAAATTAATGGGGGTCGCTCAAAAACCCGATTGGGTTATCGAGATGGGGGAAAATCAAATAAAGGGTATTTTTGTCCCTATGAATGTTTTCGAAAATGAAAAATTTTTTTCTCACTTAGGAGCGGAATTGGGGGCATTTAAAATAAATATTTTTAAACTTTTTCCAAGTGGGGGAAAATGCTATAAAAATGTGTGTAATTGAAGTAAAACCCATTCTGTAAAAAAAAAAAGATCTGTGAGACTTTTTTAAGTTTTTACCCCTCCTATGATTTCGAATATTGACATTTAACCCCAAAATTTTCACAAGGGGGGGTTTGAGGGACTTAAGTTTTTTTAAAAGGACGAGTTGGGTAGTTGGAGGGAGCCCCTATTGCGTCGTTGTTTGAATATGATAAACTGGGTCAAACTTTTCGGATTTTACACCCAAAAAATTTTGGGCAAAAATAAAGCAAATTTTCTTTTTTGCCCTTTTAAAAGAACAAAATTTTTAACAACAAAAATATGTTTGGCCCCAATTTATAAAAAGAATAAACCTATTCCGGCTTAAAGAAAACCTTGGCCCTTTTTCTACCTTTTTGGGGTTTTTTGAGATAGAGCCTTTAAAAAGAGTAGTTTTTTTTGTCTTAAAATTGCCCCTGCGGCAAAAATTTAAAGGCTAATACCCTCATTCACTTTTTCCCTTTGAAAAAAAATTGAATTTTGAATTCTGTAGAAGCATAATTTTAAACTTTATGGAATAGGTAATTATTGTTAAATGCTTTTTAGGGTTTGTGTTAGAAAGTTTTAAGCTTTGACTTTTTTTATTTTTTTTTTTTAAAAATCGTTTGATTTCATTTTTAAATTTTTTTAGAGTATAACTAACGATTGTTCTAAGCCCTGCCACCCAAAAAAATTTTTAAAATGATAATAAACAAAAAGATATGATGTTTAAATATGACGAAAAAAATTAGGGCCCCCCCCTACAAAAAAAAAAATTTTTAAAATTGATATCATTCACCCCCTTTGGGTTCATTAAGATATTTTTCTCTTTATCAAATAAAAAATTTATATACATTTCCCCCAATGAAGCTTTTTTTTGGAATAATAGGGGTTTTCAAAATGTGCCTTTGCTGATTTGTTCCGTGAAAAATTTCCCTTTTTAGAGCATTATATTCTTAAAGTATTTATTATATTTACAGGGAAAAAGGAAAAAAAGCATATGACAAGAGTATATGTTTTTTGGAGATAAGTTTTTCATTTTTTTTATCTTTTAGCCCCTTTGGAGTCTTAGTGACTTAAATTGCGGTAATAATTGCAGTCCTTTTTTACCCCCAAAAATACTCATTAAATTTTTGCCTGCGAAAAATTTCAAGGCTTTTATTTGTAAATTTTTTCCCTCAATAAAAATTTAAATTTTTTTTTTTTAAAATTTCATAAAATTTGAAACGTAAAAAAGATAGATTTTTTTAAAATGAATTTTGGGGTTTGTGTTACAAAAGCTTAAAAATGGCCTTTCGAAAATTTTTTTTCAAAAATTTTAAAAAAAAAATCGTTGCTTTTTCATTTTTTTTTTTTAAATCCTTAATTTTTTTATTTTAATTTTTAAATTTTCCTTTTAATGGGGACTTTAAATAACCCCAAACCCCCAAATGGTATCTGTTTTTTATAAAAAAAACAAAAAAGATATGAGTGTTTAAATTTGTAAAAAATTTTTAAATTTTTGTCCCATTAAATTTTTCTTTTTTTAAAAACTGACATCATTCGTGCACTTTTTTCCAGCCAAGATAGTTTATCTATGATCAAAAAAAAATACATACTTTCTCAATGAAGCTTGGGAATTTGGGAAAAATATTTCCCGTAAAATGTACCTTTGCATGATTCTTCCAGTAAAAGTACATATTTTATAGCATTGAAATTTTTTAAAAAATTTTAACTTTTATATATTGAAACCTATCCCGCTTCTAGACAGTAGTATAGTGCGATAGAAAATTTGGAATTTCTTTTGCCGAAATTTTTAAATTATCTGATGTTATTGATTTAAAAAATATGGGTAATAATTGCAGTGGTAAAATCCCCCCAAAAATTTTTTTTTAATTTTAATTTCAAGAAAATAGAGATATTTTTGGGGGCACTCAAAAGCAACCCGCATTAGATTATACAAATATAGAGAAAATTGCATGCCTGAATAAACATCCCTTTTTGGAAAGGGAGCGACTAAAAAATTTCAAAAAAGTTTTTTTAAGCTATTTTTGAACAAATAGAGAGCACTTTTTTTCATTGCTTTTCTTAAAAGGGTTTAAATATTTGGGGAAAAAAAAATCATAATTTCTAAAAGTATAGCGTAATTCAAGTCTCTATCATTTTTTTGGACGGGGAAAGGGGTAAAACTTTAAAATCCCAAAAAAATAAAAAAAAAAAATTTTTCATTTTTAAAACCAAGGCCCACTCAGAGCTCGTTCTGTGCACAAATTAGGGGGAAACGTCAATGAATATCAAAAGTAAAAATAAACATTCTCCGTCCTTTAATTTAACTGGGGATAGAGGGGAACAAATGTAAAATAGATAAAAATTGTAAAAATTTTCCCGCTCTCTATTTTTTTTGACATCCCCAAACCCGGGCATTTAATTGAAAAAATTCCCACTAATGCCGTCTAAATGCAGCCATCTTAAAAACCCAATAAAAGCAGTTTTTGAAAAATTTAGTCATTTAAAAATTTTTTAAAACCGTTTTTTTTTCCTATTTCGCGGGTCTCCCCTAAAACCCCGAATTAACTTTATGGAAAAAGGCATTTTCTATCATATCCCAATTTTTGAAAAAAAAAATTATAGCATAAAATAAAAAAAAAATTTCACCCCCAAAAAAGTATATATGAACGTTATTTTGAGAAAATTTTGAAAAAAGAACATTTTTCCTGTGGAAACACTGAGGAAAAAGTGCCCCGTAGGAAAAGGGGCCCGTAGGCAAATTGTCCGGTAGGAAAATTTTGGTCCGGTGGGAAAAAACCTGTCCGTAGGAAAAACTGCCCGGGAAAGGGAAAATTTTTCCGTGGGAAAATTTGGGCCCCGTAGGCAAACTGTCCGTAGGAAAAACTCCCCGGGCCCAGGGTTTCTGGGCATGCCATTCTTGCCCGGAAAAATGTCTCGCTGACTTTGTTGGTCGAAAGTTTTTAAAAAAAGTTTGTTCCAAATTTGGTGGTGACTGATTATGAGCTTAATGACGTCATTATCGTCTTAGCCAGTCAGCGCCTTCCGACGCGTTTCCGGGCCGCCGAGGGAGGGTTTTTAGCTTTCCCCGGGAAGGAAAAGAAAATATCTAGGTATCGGAGAGATGGTCGTTGCTGGGGGATACGAACCTCCGTTTTCTGGTTTTCCCCCCCCCGGGGCTTCCGACCTCTGTAATAGGTTTTTTTGGGAGTCGTTTTTCCCCTGTCACGTTTACGACCAAACCTACGACTTTTTCCGGGGGGGGGTGTGGGTTTCCCTCCCTAGGACTTCGACCAAAACCAAAGGGGATAAAGTTTTTTTTTAGGGTTCCCTCCCGTGGGATACAGGGGGTCTATAGTTGGGTGTTCCCCGTAAAGGGTTACTTTATTTGCTTTATCCCGAGGAAATCACACCTTCTATCATAGTGGGTTGGGTGTAAATTTTTTAAAAAATTTTAAATGCTACGTATGCTCTAAACATTGGGTTTTTAAACCCGGGGTACGCGTTCCCCCGGGGGTACGTAAGGGGGCCCGTCAGGGGGTACGCCCTTCTCCACGGGTCGTTTTGGGGTACGGCCCGTACGTGCTTTGGCCGTTGAACCGGGTTTCCCCTTTAAAAAATTCATTAAATTTCCCCAAAACTAACCCCCGAAAATCAAAAAGGGTGGGCCAAAATATCCCAAAAGGTTTTTCAAAAAATGTAAAAAAAACACTAAGGGAAACTTGAATAAAATTTTACATTTCACCTAGAAATTGAAGTAAATATTGGGGAAAAAACATGTTAAATTTACAAAAAAAGAAGAAAAAAAAAAAAGGCAGTTTGATAAAAACGCGCAACATTTTGGGTTTGGGATAAGGTAAGATTTATGGCATGGGGAAGGCCCTGGGGGACAGCGAGAGATAGGGCAGTGGGAAAGGGGGGAGGCGCTTTAAACAGGGCCAAGGGGAAGGGGTAGGGAAATTTGGGTGGACAAGGGAATGACAATAAGGGGGTGGAGGGGTAAGGGGTGGGCTGTTGGGGGCGGATGGGGGCAGGGGAGAGGGTTTTTGGGGGGGGGAAGGAAGGGTTTGGGATTGGTTGTGGGAACACGAGGTGGGGGGTAAGGGGTAAGAGCAGTAAGGAGGGGATGTGGGAGTGGATTTAGGGGGGGGAGGGGCCCTTTAAAAACCCAATAATCTAGCTCTTTTTTAATAAAAAACCCAAGATCCCCAAAACGGCATTTCCCGAATCCCAAGATCCCTGGGAAAAAACCCAGGAGTGGCAACCCTGCGTGTGAGTGTGACTGACCACCCCCCGAATTTTTACGAGTATTTGGGCAGGGAAGGGGACGCAAAAATGTTGTCAGGTACAAAGCCACCACTCTCCCGTCGGGGAAATGTTGCTGGCTGGGCCGGTTTGGGCTCTCTGTGGTAATTTTTTACTGAAACATTACAAAGGCCCATAGGGAAAGTTTTGTCGATTTCGTAACACTGCTATTTCCCCCCCCAAAAAATTTGGCATTACTAAGGGTAAAACTGATGTGTCCCAACCCCGTTTCAAAAAAATTTGGTTTAAAAGAAAACTCTGTTTTTTTTAAAGTGCGAAAATGGTGCTGGGGTGACGGGGCCAGGATACATGGTTTTAAAAATATCTTGGATAGTTTTGGCATACGTGGTTCGGGGGGATGTGAGTTGGGATGTGGCTAGGTTTGTATGGGTGGGGCGGTGGGATTATGGTGGGGACGTTGGGGGAGAGTGTGGCGTGGTGTGGGGAGGTGTAAGGTGGGGAAGGTATGTTAATGGTGTTTTTATGTATCGTTTTTTTTTTTGTTTGAAGTTAGCTAAAGGGGAAAAAAAGGGGCTAAAATTCTGGGCTGTATTTCGCGTTTTTTGTCGTTGGGTTTTTTTGGGGTTTTCATGAGTATTTTGCGCATTTTTTTATATAAGTTTAGATTTTTAATCATATTTCAAAACCCAAAAAAAACAACACCTTTCGTTTTAATTGTGTTTTTTATGTGTGTGTGTTTTTTGTGGGAGGCCTGCTTGCGGGAAAAGGGTGTGGGCAAATGGCAGAAGTGACGAAAAAAGTGAGGAGGAGGTGTCAGTGACCGAGTGGGCTAGGTGCGAGTGTTTTTTATTGTTAGTGGTCTTTTTTTTGTGCAGTTTTAAAAAAAACGAGTACTTTATATGTGAAAAACCCTTTTGCGATTTTTACGGCTTTTTCGTATTTTTTTTTTTTTTTTCTAAAAACATGAGCGGGGTGGGCTTTTCAGGTTGGGGGCTTTTTATGTTACAGCAAAATTCTGTAAATATATTCACGTCCCTTAATTTTTTAAATTTCTCTTCCTTTTTTGGCGTTAACATTTTTGGGGACTTTTTTTCCATTACACTGCTTAATTAATGTTTTTTTTCAGAATGTTTCTTAATTAAAAATATTGCAATTTTTTATATGCGGGAAAACTCCTTAGAATACGATAATTTGTGTTGCAGGGCTATAGCAGCCCCAGTTAAATGGAGGCTCAGAAAAAAAAAAGAGACGTTTCCCTGAGGAGTACATGAAGTTTGGGTTCACAGTCATTTATTAAGATGGGAAATTTAAAGCCTCAGTGGGTCTCTGTGCAAAAATACTGTCTCCCCCGGGGCCATGAAACCAAGCTTTCTCCAAGACATTTGCACGGGTTTTCACCCAGAGCTGAAAGGAAAAGATGTGGGGCACTTTAGGCGCAGAGGGAAAAAATTCTTTAAACCCCCCTCAAAAAATGGATATCGGGGTTTAAACAGTCAAATAGAGCCGCTCTTTCCCTGCTTCGTATGTATTTCCCCTGAAAATTTTCTTTAAACAAAAAAAACCTCATTCCCTTGGGGGGGCGCTGGGTCCCGCCCCTGTACCAAAAGGGCATGTAAAAATTATGGGGGGGAAAAATAGCAAAAAGCTTGGACAAAACCCCGCCGTTTTCAATAACCCCCTTTTCCAGGCGACGTATCCCTGGGCATGTCCACAGGGGTATCAAAGACCAGGTGGTTTTCTGAAAATGAAAACAGCCCCCTTTGGGGAAAATTTTTTTCTCCAGTTGGATGAAACGGGCAGACTGGCTAAAATGTGCTCAGTTTTTTGGCATTCACGGAGGTACACAAAAATTTAAAATTTTTAAGGGGAAAAATTTCTTTTTGTCATCCTCTTTAAGCCAACTACGGGAGGGAATTATATTTGAAAATTGTCAATTTTTTTCTTTGAATCCGAGGGCTAGAGTGGAAAAAATTTATGTGGCTGCCCCAACAATGGAGCTCCTGCCCTGCTAGGCAGTCAGTCAGGATTTTAAAACCCAAAAATTTAAAAGCTTTTTAACAGTAAGGCAAAAAACCCTGACTGCATGATTCACAGGGAAGCTTTAGCACCAAAAACCGCCCACTGAGGGAAAAAGGTGCTTGATACCACAAAAAGTGGTTTAAATTCGTAAAAATCAAGTTTCTTGAATACTTGATTTTTTAGGGTTCCTTTTTTTGGGGGAGATTTAGGGTTCCGGCATTTAAAAACTCTTGTACCCCACAGAGGTTCGAAAGGTTATCTCGTGGAAAAGTTGTCAAAAGAGTTTTTTAGGGGCAGCACGAACTGAAAAAAGGGTTTTTTAGGCCCCTAAAAAAAACAGGAAGGGAAACTCAGATTTTCATGCAAAGTGAAAGATCCAAAGTGGGGTTTTCTTACCTTGCCTATCTTGTTGACATAAATTTTTCACGCCTAAATATTCTAAACAAGTCTTTTCAAGGAGCTGATGCTGTTTTTCACGACGTTGTTGACAAATTAAAAAGTTTTCTAAGAAACCGAAATGTGGGAGACAAAAGTAAGGAAAAGGGAAAAGTTGACCTGTTTTTAAACACTAGCTGACAGACAGGAAAACCCCTACGTAGATCAGTGGCAAAATTTAAAAGTGGGGATCTTCCCCCGCAAAATGAATTAAAGGATTTCTTTTCCCGATGGGTCTGAAGTTTTTTGAAGTAATTAGAGACCCTTTCCTACAGATTTGTTCTGTTAATGAAAGTCATTTTAGGAAGCTTTATTGACTTGTGGGAAAACCCCCAGTGCTTTTGATCTCTTTTAGAAAAAATCTTTTGTTAGGTTTTGGTGTGAAATAGCAAGTCATATCCAATGTCGCAGAGAGCCTCTTCGCTCTCTGTTACTTTTCCAATCAACATATTTGTGTGAAACTGGGTTTTCCAGCTTACTGGTCATAAAATCAAAACTAAGATCTCGACTGAATGTGGAAGCCGACCTTCGATGTGCTTTAGCTAAAACTGCTCCTCGCTGACTAGACTAGTTGAGGAAAAGCAGTTCCAGCCATCTCATTAATTCCCTTTACAGCAGATGTAATGATAACGTAGTCGTAGTGGTTTTTTTTTCAGCTCTTTCCTTAACTGGTAACTGGTTATGGCATGACGGTTATGTAGTTAATTCACTTAAGTATTTACAAAATATACACAAGGGAATGTTTTCTGTGTGTTTTTTTTCCCACTTATCACAAAGGGAAAGGGGTACATGGCTGACATAAACAATACCCAAAAGGGTACGTGGGGAAAAAAAGGTTGAAAACCCCTGCTCTATAAGTACACACGGCATTTGTTTATATCTATATGTAAATACAGCGATCCGTTTTTATAAGACCTATCGCTAAGACTATATTGAAAGAGTTAAGACCGATACACCGTAACACCATTATTATCTATGGACGTACCTGTTATTATAA
This sequence comes from Chionoecetes opilio, assembly GCA_016584305.1. Lineage (NCBI taxonomy): Eukaryota > Metazoa > Arthropoda > Malacostraca > Decapoda > Majidae > Chionoecetes > Chionoecetes opilio. Next base: position 16,365 of record JACEEZ010025212.1, on the reverse strand, counting down.
TTCATGGACACATAGGCAGAATACAGAAGTACTTACCAGGGCAGGTTGAACCTGTTTGTTGTTGTTGGGGGTTTGGGGGCCGTGCAGGCTGTGGTGCCGCAGCCTCTAGTGCCCCAAAGGTGCAGTAACGCAGATGAATCAGCAGGTTAGATCCTGTGCAGCTGGCCCGACTTGTGTAGGAAGGTCCTGGTGTGCTTGAGGATTTTGAAGGCCAAGCCGGGGTCTGGAGAGCCACCCAGAGTCAGCTAGAGTTGGCCTGCGGAGGAGGAGTGGTGATAGTGATTGGGAGTGCCGTGCGGTGGGGTGGTGGCGAGGACATTGCAGGAGGAGGTGTTCAGGTGTGCTTGAGGATTTTTGAAGCCAAGCCGGGGTCTGGAGAGCCACCCAGGAGGTCAGCTAGAGTTGGCCTGCGGAGGAGGAGTGGTGATAGTGATTGGAGGAGTGCCGTGCGGTGGGAGTGGTGGCGAGGACATTGCAGGGAGGTGTTCAGGTGTGTCCCAGGTATGTGGGGCACTAGGGGCAGTGAGGGGTGTCAGTCATGCCCAGTTTGTGTAGGTGGGAGTTGAAGCGGGTGTGGCCAATCCTGAGTCTGGTGACTGCGGTGTCCAGGGCACGGATGGGGGAGTGGGTCCACCAGTGGTGTCGTGTGTCATGTCGTATTCGTCCAAGTGAAGTGTACTGTAAGGCGTCGTCAGCTCAGTGTCCCAGTGTCGGTTGCACGTAGTCTGAAGGTTAGTCAGTAAATCTGTCATGGTCTGTGGTCATGTCTATGGAGAGGGAGGGAGTGTGCCTCCGCTGCTGCCCTGTCGGCCACAGTGTTTGCCCCTGACACCAACGTGAGATGGCACCCACTGAAGGTGGATGTCGTGGCCAGAGGAGGATAGGTGAAGCAGGAGGTGATGGATGTGAAAGCAAAGGGCATGGTGAGTGTGAGGCGGTGACGCTGGATAAGTTGGAGGGCTATGAGGGAGTCAGTGAAAACAGTTACTGCACAGGAGGGGGCACGGTGGTGGCATACTGTATGCCCTCCCTTATGGCAAAAAGCTCTGCCGTGAGGATGGAGGCAGTGGGTGGCAACCTCCAGGCAGTGGCAAGTGATCTGGCCGGATGAACATGGCCACAACCGACGGATGGAGGGGCTGGCAGACGGGAGCCGTCGGTGTATATGTGGAGGGAGTTTCTGTAGCGGTATGCAAGAGGGAATAAAAGAGGTATCTGCCCTGCAACTGGGCAGGCAGCTTTGGACCATGGTGTAGGTGTGTGAAGGGACAGAGAAATTAGAGAGAGAGAGGAAACCAAGAGCCCAGTGGAGAGGTCTTCTCCACAGTGCGAAAGGAGGGGGGAGTCACCCGGATAGAAGCAAAGAAGGAGCCCAGCAAACACAAAGACGGAGGGCCTCCGGAGCCCTCCGTATGTCTTACCAGCGGCCCTACGTAGTTCACTCGCTCGGGCCGCCGGTAAGACATATTGGAGGGCCTCCGAGGCCCTCCGTCTTTTGTTTGCTGGGCTCCTTCTTTGCTTCTATCATTACTGGATAATGACAAGGATATTTCATGGTTATACTTTCTAAGTATTTGCAGATATAGTAATGTTTTAAGGGTTGTTGCACAACCCATTAGCCGATTAATAGACTAATGGGCTGTTTAACACTTATAAAAACATTACTATATCTGTAATATACTTAAAAAGTATAACCATAAATATTCCTATGTCATTATCCAGTAATACGATAAAAGGAGATCATAATGCTACGGACATTGTTTATTTCTAGTAAAAAACATTTTCATTATTGGTTTACATGCTGGTTTCATCAGTAAAAAAACC
>JACEEZ010025212.1:0-12682 GCA_016584305.1 Chionoecetes opilio | reverse complement strand
AGTCTTTCCTTAACTGGTAACTGGTTATGGCATGACGTTATGTAGTTAATTCCTTAAGTATTTACAAATATACACAAGGGAATGTTTTCTGTGTTTTTTTTTTTCCCACTTATCACAAAGGGAAGGGGTACATGGCTGACAAAAACAATACCCAAAAGGTACGTGGGGAAAAAAAGGTTAAAAACCCCTGCTCTATAAGTACACACCGGCATTTGTTTATATCTATATGTAATAACAGCGATCCGTTTTTATAAGACCTATCGCTAAGACTATTTGAAAGAGTTAAGACCGATACACCGTAACACCATTATTATCTATGACGTACCTGTTATTATAATTCATGGACACATAGGCAGAAATAACAGAAGTACTTACCAGGGCAGGTTGAACCTGTTGTTGTTGTTGGGGGTTTTGGAGGGGCCGTGCAGGCTGTGGTGCCGCAGCCTCTAGTGCCCCAAAGGTGCAGTACGCAGATGAATCAGCAGGTTAGATCCTGTGCAGCTGGCCCGACTTGTGTAGGAAGGTCCTGGTGTGCTTGAGGATTTTGAAGGCCAAGCCGGGGTCTGGAGAGCCACCCAGGAGGTCAGCTAGAGTTGGCCTGCGGAGGAGGAGTGGTGATAGTGATTGGAGGAGTGCCGTGCGGTGGGAGTGGTGGCGAGGACATTGCAGGAGGAGGTGTTCAGGTGTGCTTGAGGATTTTGAAGGCCAAGCCGGGTCTGGAGAGCCACCCAGGAGGTCAGCTAGAGTTGGCCTGCGGAGGAGGAGTGGTGATAGTGATTTGAGGAGTGCCGTGCGGTGGGAGTGGTGGCGAGGACATTGCAGGAGGAGGTGTTCGGGTGTGTCCAGGTATGTGGGGCACTAGGGCAGTGAGGGGTGTCAGTCATGCCCAGTTTGTGTAGGTGGGATTTTGAAGCGGGTGGGGCCCAAATTTCTGAGTCTGGTGACTGCGGTGTCCAGGGCACGGATGGGGGAGTGGGTCCACCAGTGGTGTCGTGTGTCATGTCGTATCGTCCAAGTGAAGTGTACTGTAAGGCGTCTGTCCCCTCAGTGTCCCAGTGTCGGTTGCACGTATCTGAAGGTTAGTCAGTAATCTGTCAGGTCTGTGGTCATGTCTATGGAGAGGGGAGGGAGTGTGCCTCCGCTGCTGCCTGTCGGCCACAGTGTTGGCCCCTGACACCAACGTGAGATGGCACCCACTGAAGGTGGATGTCGTGGCCAGAGGGGGATAGGTGAAGCAGAGGTTTATGGATGTGAAAGCAAGGGCATGGTGAGTGTGAGGGCGGTGACGCTGGATAAGTTGGAGGGCTATGAGGGAGTCAGTGAAAACATTACTGCACAGGAGGGGGGGACGTGGTGGGCATACTGTATGCCCTCCCTTATGGCAAAAAGCTCTGCCGTGAGGATGGAGGCAGTGGGTGGCAACCTCCAGCAGTGGCAAGTGATCTGGCCGGGATGAACATGGCCAACACCGACGGATGGAGGGGCTGGCAGACGGGAGCCGTCGGGGTATATGTGGAGGGAGTTTCTGTAGCGGGTAATGCAAGAGGGAATAAAGAGGTATCTGCCCTGCACTGGGCAGGCACTTTGGACCATGGTGTAGGTGTGTGAAGGGACAGAGAAATTAGAGAAGAGAGAGGAAACCAAGAGCCCAGTGGAGAGGTCTTCTCCACAGTGCGAAGGGGGGGAGTCACCCGGATAGAAGCAAAGAAGGAGCCCAGCAAACACAAAGACGGAGGGCCTCCGGAGGCCCTCCGTATGTCTTACCGGCGGCCCGACGGAGTGTACACTGTCGGGCCGCTGGGAATTTGCTCAGAGGCTCTGAGGTCCTATGACTGCATTTGCCGCTTTGTTATATTAACTGATTAGGAATATTTATGGTTATACTTTCTAAGTATATTGCAGATATAGTAATGTTTTAAGGGTTGTTGCACAACCCATTAGCCGATTAATAGACTAATGGGCTGTTTAACACTTATAAAACATTACTATATCTGTAATATACTTAAAAAGTATAACCAAATATTCCTATGTCATTATCCAGTATACGATGAAAAGGAGATCATAATTGCTACGGACATTGTTTATTTCTAAGTACAAAAACATTTTCATTATTGGGTTTACATGCTGGTGTACGTGGAACACTGAACAGCTATGTAGAAAGATATTGGTTGCGGCGAACCACATAACTACATCCACCCACCTGTGGCGTTTTTTCCACTAACTGATTTCACTCAGACAGACAGACACTCACTGACACAACGTTTGCCTAGGAATTCCTAAGAAAACGTGTCGTACTGCAATTATTTACATTATTCAGTCTATTTCGATATAATGAAGGAGCGAAAACATGTTATAACTAAGTTGTCATTATGTTATCGACTGGTTAAGGGTGACATTTAGGTCTTTTGTGGGTTTTTAACCCTTTGTAATGGCTATCGTACGTCTGGCAGTTTAGTGCATTGGTAGCTGGGAAATGATTTCAAAATAATATTCTATTCCAAATCATGATATTATCCATGTTAATTCTCATCATCTACATATTCCTTATTAGGTGTACCGTTGAGTATTGATATGTGTTGATAATATGTTGGAAGTTATTGAAATAAGGGAAAATATGACCCTGTGTTATCCCGTAATCTTTGCCGCGTTAATCAACTGTTATTTTTATATGATATATACACACATAAACTAACTGATAACGTTTTTCCATGTCAACATCCTTCCTATGTACGTATCTCATCTTTATTTCTATGTATCTGTGGTGTTCCTGATTAAGCTGGAAATATTTGAAATAAACTGAAATGGATAATTTCTATAAACTATCATAAAACTTCTATAACAATTTTTAATAGTTTGAACAGGCCTATAATGATGATGGTACCGATATTGAGATACTATGTATATTACTGTGTTAATATATAGTGTATGAAATGAATATTTCCCACTTATACGTCCAGCGGGCCTCCGAGGATTGACGTCAATTGCCGCTGCTTGTCACTACTGATGTAATACTACATCAAGATAATCATATAACTGTTGTTTCAAAATGTTTACACATATAAATTTCAATTCTTCAATTCTGTAAATTAATTTTCAACATAAATAATGTTGATGGTAAATTTTCCCGTCTGAAAATACACCAGCGGCCCTCCGGAGGGCTGACGGAGGTAATTTGCCGCCGGCGCCGCCGTTCGCCGCTCTACAGCCTACGTAGGCCCCCGGTGATGTTAGCTGGAGAGGGCTCTCTCTACGAAAGGTGTGTGGGCTTGATACGGTAGGGGGCCATGACGTGGATCTCTACCGTGTCGGAGGAGAGGGAGTGGAGGGCATGGCAGCTAGGGGAGGAGGCAAATTTGGTGTAGGTGCGGACAAGGAGGGTGGAGCGTCAGTGTGACAGGGAGAGAGGGAGGATTTCGCCTGAAGGGCTGTGACTGGGGAGGATCTGAATGCCCCCAAAGCTATACGCAGGGCTGAATTTTTGGACTACATCTAACTTGTGGAGGAGGTAGGTGAGGGCCGCCTCCATAAACCTCACACCCGTAGTCTAAACGGCTCCGGACATAAGAACAATAAAAGTGGAGGAGGGTACTCCTGTCCGCACCCACTTGACCCCTGCAAGGGACTTAATTAAGTTTAGCCTCTTGAGGCACGAGGTCACCAGGTACTGTATGTGGCGGCCCCAGGTTAGGCGGGGCCATCCAACAGTAAGCCAAGGAATTTGTGTTGGGTTTTGAAGGAAATGGGGGACCCATTAATGGTGAACGACGGGATGTTGGGAATACGCCGTCGGGTGAAGCACAGAAGGCTAGACTTCTGGGCACTCACCGTCAGGCCCCAACGGGTGGTCCATGAGTGGACGGCATCAAGCCCACGTTGAAGATGGTCCTGAGCCTCCTGGATAGTGGGAACAGAGCAAAGAAGAGAGATGTCTTCAGCATAGATGAGTGCATGTGTGCATGGAGAGCAGGGAAAGTCTGAAAAGCAAGATGTTGAAGAGGACAGGAAACTGAGGGGAGAACCTGTGGAACGCCTCTGGTGACCGGTAAGACCTGGAATGGGTGTTCCCGACCACCAGAGAGAAAGACCTGGAAGACAGGAAGGATTTAGCCCATTGGAGAGGGAGGCATGAAGTCCCAGGCGGGCAAGTTTTTCTAAAATGGCGTTATGGGAGGAGTGTTAAATGCTGCTTTGAGGTCTATGAAAGCTACGAGTTGTGAATTGTTTGTGGGTAAATTCTTCCTGAATGTGTGCTCCGGCTGGAGCAGGGCATCCAGGGTGCCCCGGTGTGAGGACGAAACCCGAACATGTTTGAGAAGAAGGTGTTTGTGTTCCAACCACCATGTCAGCCTATGCCGTACTACTTGTTCTACTATTTTACTAAGATAGAGATAAGGCTAATGGGCCTATAGGAGGAAGCCTCAGACGGAGCCTTGCCAGTCTTAAGAATAGGAATTATGATGGCCTGACGCCACACAGAAGGGAACGTCCCCGACAGCCAGCTGGCGTTTGAAAACGTCCAGGAGGAGGCGGGCCAGAGAACTCTGGAGGTGGCGAAGAAACTCGTTCGGGATGTTGTCCGGACCCGCCGCCTTCCAGCGGACAGTGCTTGTAAAGCTGAGGAAAGCTCCTGGATGGTTATAGCAGTGCTAATTGTATGGCCGGTGTGTGAAGGGGTAACACAGGTGGGGGTACGGGGTCTGGGGAGCCGAGCGTAGTGTGTATGTGGGAGGCGAGGCACTCGACTTTTTCGGCATCAGTGACGAGGAGGGCACCGTTACTAGTTTAACGGGAAAGTGAAGGGGCTGAGGGTGGACCATCTTGCTGAAAAAGGACGCAGGCTTCGGGAGACTGAGGAGGAGAAGACAGGAAGCACAAAAGGAGGCCCATGCAGAACGTTTCTCATCAAGAATAACACGCTTGCATCGGGCCTCCAATATATGGAAGCGACTACGGAGCAAGGGAATGGGGTTCTTACGCCACGCGTAAAGGCGTGGCGTTTGGCCTGAAGGGCTGCCGCCACACTTCCGGGACGCACCAGGGGAACCCGGAAAGAAGCGGGAGGGTGGGAAGTTGATTAAAATGAAAGTGGTGGGACCCCACGTCCACCAGGGTGACCGTGAGGTATTGAATTTTATTTCGATGAAGGAGGGTAATGGGAAGGGTAGTGAATTCAATTCTGATTGAAAAGAGCCCAGTCTCCTTTGGTGAAGGACCAACGAGGTCTGCGGGAAGGGGGAGGGGGTGGTGGTATGTGAAGGGAAGGAAATTACAACAGGAAGATGGTCCTCCCCATGTAAGGTGCCAGTTGTGACAGTGGTGAGGAGGAGGGGGGCCATTACCAAGGCAGAGGTCCAAGGTGAGGGGTTCCCCGAAACTGGATCAGTCCCTGGTAGGGAGGCCAGGTGGAGTAAGGAGAGATAAGAAACACTGTCCGCCAGAAAGCTCGATAGGGACCTGCCCGAGCGGTTTCTTCGGCTTCTGGGAGAGGGCCGGGTTCCCAGAAGTCATGATGGGCATAAAATCAACCATTATTAAAGCTGGGGAGGAAAGCTGAGAGAACAAGTGCTGGAATTCCTGAAGGGTTATATCTAAACATGGATTGTAAATCAAAAGAATCTGAACGGGCCTGAATCAGAGGTAACAGTCACCTCCAGATGCTCCAGGCCACCAACCCAGGGAAAGGAGTGATAGTGAGAGGGCTAGAAGAGAGGGAGCGTGGACCAGCAGCAGCAGGCCGCCTCCTGCCCCGCCGGTCCCCTGTCCATCCTGTAGGAGTATAGTTGGAAAGGAGGGGAGAATGCGTCCTGTAAGCCCACGTCTCACAGACGCCCAACAACTAGTGGTGAGTATGAAGAGAGAGTGGTTCTAAAGACTCGAAGTTTCCGGTACAGAGACCGGGCGTTCGAGAAGATGAAGTGGGAGGGGAGTAAAGGACTCACTGCGTGAGTGACATAAAGAAGTTAAGGAGACCTGGCAGGCATCGAATGAGGCTGTCCCTGAGGCTGAACCTGGAAGAAGAGATTAAAGAAATCAAGTGCAATGGGTGCAATTCCTTAATGAGGCTGACCATGCTGGGCCTGAGAAGGAGAAGGGGGCGCAAGGCTAGCACTGCCCAGTGAGGGCAGGGGCTGCTGGGCTGCTGGCAGCTGGGCACGGCGCTGAGGCTGTGAAGGCAGGGAAGGAACAGGTCGGGGTGGGTGGACTAGGTGATAAGGAGGTAGGGGATGAAAAGTCACCTCCATATCCTCCCTATAGGGCCCCTCCGGCAGGAAGGAGGGCCTGTGCCTATGTTTAAGTGTTGGGTACGTTATGGTGCCGGGGGGACTGTTGGAGCCTTTGGGTTTGGGGGAAGGGGACCTACTGGTAGTGGGGTGGGCGGGTGGGGGTGGAGCAGCCAGCAGCCAGCTGGACAACATTAACGGAGGGGCTCAGAGGTTTGGCAGGGGCAGGCCTTGGAGCAGGCTGACAGGGCAGGGGTAGGCCCTGGAGCAGGCGGGCATGGAAGGTGCCGAGTAGGGAGGACACTCCTGTACAGGGGGCCCCCTTGGACGGAAGTGTCCCAGGGTGGATGCCCCTCAGCTTCCTCTTCACATCCGAGATTGAACAGGTGGGTCGTGTTGAAGCAGTTGCACTTGCACCGCCTGGAGGTAAGCCGGGCACTGCTTATAGGTGGGGCGGGTGTGGTCACCACCACAAAAAAGGCAGTACATCTGGCCGGCACACCCCTCTGCCAACATGAAAGCCGCTGCAGTTACCGCAGCGGATCTTCATGTTGCAGGTGGCACTACCGTGGCCAAAAAGGAGGCAGCGGGTACACCGGAGGACAGGAGGGTGTGGGGCCGGACCCGGTACACCGCGTTATCCAGGGAGACCGGTCTGGAAGGGGGCCCCGAAATTTGACCCGGATTGCCATGTTGGCCTTCGACTCACCGTCCCGGACGTGAGCCGGGAGTCTAAGGGCACTACAATTACAGAAGAGGAGCCGTCAAGTCAACGGACTCGTATCCTAACGCTTCGTGTTCCTGGTGGAACGCCGACGTGAATTTCGACAGGGGATGCTTGCAGCCTGTGTTGATCTCAAGAAGGCGTTTGACTCAGTGCATCGTGAGTCACTCTGGGATCTTCTGCGACTTCGAGGGATTCCTGCAAGGACTATTGGTTTGGATAACTGGTCTGTATTCTGGGACTGAGAGTGCTGTGAAGTGTGGAGCAGGTGTATCCAGCTTCTTTCCTGTGAATACAGGAGTGAGGCAAGGGTGCGTCCTTGCCCCATCACTTTTCAACGCTTGTATTGGACAAGGACTTGGGTATTGGACAAGGTTGTAGATCAAAGTGATTGTGGAGCATCCATCGGCAACACCAAGATCACTGATCTTGTTTTTGCCGATGATGCAGTAATCTTTGCTGAGTCGCTGGAGGTCCTGGTGATGGCTCTCGAGCGCTGCACGAGGAGGCAAAGCCTTTGGGACTTGAGGTCTCCTGGCTCAAGACCAGGTCCAGGTGTTTGGAGACTTACTAGATGAAGCAGTACAGTCTGTTCATGCGTGTGGCGAGGACATTGAGATCTTGGAAAGTTTTACATACCTTGTAGCACACAGTCCATAATGACGGCGGGTCACGTCAAGAAGTCTTACGGCGGATTGGCATAGCCCACGGTGTTATGGACTCGCTCAGCGGGAGTATTTGGCGTTGTCGGTACCTGTGCAGAAGGACAAAGATCCGAGTCTTCAAGTCGCTTGTGATCCCTGTCTTACTCTATGGTTGTGAGACATGGACACTAAATAGTGACTTGAAGAGACGCATCAATGCCTTTGGTAATAAGTGTCTTCGCAGAATCATGGGGTATCGCTGGGATGATTACGTGTCAAATCAGCGATTGCATCGTGAGACTGAATCGAGGCCTATTACCTGCATAGTCCGTCAGCGCCAACTTCGGCTATATGGGCATGTGGCACGCTACCCTGAAACCAATCCTTCCCATCGGGTTGTATCTGTAAGGGACAATCCGGCGTGGAGGAGGCCAAGGGGGCGCCCACAATGCTCGTGGCTGGGGCAAGTTGATGTTTCTTATCGAGAGCTGCTTGGTATGGGAAAGGAGCCTGCATGGAGACTCGCGCGTGGTGACCCCCGGGAGTGGCGTCGTAGGGTAGGCGAGGCGACGCGCCCCCCGGCGTATGCCCCCAATGATTGAATGATTGAGCCGTCAAGTACAGTAAGACCAGCCAGAATTTCGTCATGTGTCATTTCTGGGGAAATAGGGAAAATTCTCCCGAACATATAGGTCGGGTCGTCGTCCGATGCAAGCCACCACTTTACAGACCACTCCCCCGGCGTAGTGACAGACTCTGGGGCCTGGGCAAGGTTGTCAAGGTTGGCCACCTCGAACTTGATACCTCTGCCCGCCCCAGTGATGGTTAGAGTGCTAGACACAAATTTCTTTCCAAAAACGGATCCAAAAACTGCCCTGGACACCTTTCCGGGGTTGATAAATGACCTGAGTCCCTCAGCTGACCTTACGATGATGAGGCGTGTAGGCTGGGAAACCAGAGGGCAGGCGGAAGCAGAAGCAGCAGAACCGGGAGCAGAAGCAGTGGGTATAGCATAGCGTGGAGGGGAGGAGGCAGGGATGGAGGCGAAGGAACGTGCAAGCTTGCAGGTCTTATCAGGCTGTTGGGTCTCACCAGACGAAGGGGAAGGCTCTTAGAGGCAGAGGAAGTGGCGTCCATGTGCTCGGCAGCCGGCTGGCGGCCGTCCTCGTCAGGCGGCATCAATCACGGGAACAGGGGGACCAGGGCACAGATATACGCCGTCACCACACAGCAGAACCAGGCACACTACAACTTAGTGTAGTGTCGTGGTCGGTGAAGTGGTATAGCGGTAATACTTCGGTGGAGGAGCTGGAGCACAACGTCTTGTCACCACCACGGTAGCTCAAAGAGTCGCAGGTTGAACCTGCCCCCTCCCAGCCCTGACTGTAAACATGACGTTCCACTTCGCACTGCCATATAATATTGATTTTTTTTATATATATATATATATATGATTTGTTAATAAGTCAAACTATAAGTTTAACCTAAATATTTCCGGCTAATATGGGCGAAATACCTCCAGCGTGTGGATGAATTGACTTTGGGCAAAATGACCTTCAGATGTGGGCTAAATGACATGTGGGCGAAATGCCCAAATATCCATTGTTAACAAAAACAAAATATTTCAGCCGAAAATATTTAGCTTAAACTTGTAGTGTGACTTGTTAACAAATTATATATATATAAAACAAAAAAAATCAATATTATGGCAGTGCGAAGTGGAGCGTCATGTTTACAGTCACAAAACAACTTTCAATTCGCAGCTTAGTGTACGAAACGACTATGGTTTCGTACACGAAACAACTTCTTGGTTTACGAAACAACTTCTTGGCGTACGAAACAACTGTTTTGTGTACGAAACAACTTGTGTACGAACTGACTGCACCCAGGTTTATGGTACTCTCGTTGATAATTGGGTAATTTTTTACGCTATTACCAGAATTCCCTACTACAATTGGAAGTAATGGTTTCTGTTGAAAAGGTTGGGTTAGGTCAGTTAATTTCCATATCTGCTTATACACTCTCCTGCCTATTAAAAACATCTTATATCTCAGAAAGTAGTGATTTACGACGGAAGTTCATAGAGAGAATGTTGCTCAGAATCCATTAAGATAAATAGAAACCATACTTCCAATTGTGTAGGGAATTCTGGTAATAGCGTAAACATTTACCCAGTTATCGACGAGAGTACCATTAACCTCGGTGCAGTCAGTTCGTACACAAGTTGTTTCATACACAAAAAGTTGTTTCGTACACCAAGAAGTTGTTTCGTACACCAAGAAGTTGTTTCGTACACCAAGAAGTTGTTTCGTACACCAAGAAGTTGTTTCGTATACGAAACCATAGTCGTTTCGTACACTAAACTGAGAATTGAAAGTTGTTTCCTGACTGTAAACATGATGCTCCACTTCGCACTGCCATAATAGTGATTTTTTTATTATATATATATATAATTTGTTAACAAGTCACAGTACAAGTTTAACCTAAATATTTTTCCGGCTAATATTGGCGAAATACCTCCAGCGTGTGGAATGAATTGACTTTGGGCGAAATGACCTTCAATGTGGGCAAAATGACATGTGGCGAAATGCCCGAATATCCATTGTTAACAAAACTAAATATTTTAGCCGAAATATTTAGCTTAAACTTGTAGTGTGACTTGTTAACAATTAATATTATAAAAAAAAAAATCAATATTATGACAGTGCGAAGTGGAGCGTCATGTTTTCAGTCAGCAAAACAACTTTCAATTCCCAGCTTAGTGTACGCAACGACTATGGTTTCGTGTATGAAACAACTTCTTGGTGTACGAAACAACTTCTTGGTGTACGAAACAACTTTTTGGTGTACGAAACAACTTGTGTACGAACTGACTGCACCCAGGCTTATGGTACTCTCGTCGATAACTGGGTAAATTTTTACGCTATTACCAGAATTCCCAACACAATTGAAAGTATGGTTTCTGTTTAAATGGTTGGGTTAGGTCAGTTAATTTCCATATCTGCTATACACTCTCCTTCCTATGAAAACATCTTATATCTCAGAAAGTAGTGATTTACGACGGAAGTTCATAGAGAGAAAGTTTTCAGATCCATTAAGGAAAACAGAAACCATACTTTCAATTGTGTAGGGAATTCTGGTAATGGCGTAAACATTTACCCAGTTAGCGACGAGAGTACCATAAACTTGGGTGCAGTCAGTTCGTACACAAGTTGTTTCGTACACCAAAAAGTTGTTTCGTACTGCAAGAAGTTGTTTCGTTTACGAAACTATAGTAGTTTCGTACACTAAGCTGAAAATTTTAAGTTGTTTCGTACATGACAAACACTTCCTCTTTTGTTTTCTACACATTGTGTGTAATAGTTTAAAATATTTTTCAACGCCTAAAGTCCAGTACCAGTATTAATATAAAATGGTTTATACATTGATACAAAAAGTCTCTAATCCGTTTGACACCCATAGGTGTTCTGTACTAAACCTTGTTTTCATGAGAAGTGTATTGTTTTTTTATGGTTTCACACTCGAATGGGTCTATAGAAAAGATTTAGCTCGGTTGCCGGAGTGCCAACCTTGGGAACTCCGCTAATTAGCATACATCTAAGATGGACGCCGCAGACGGAGGTGGAAAATAGCTTTTCAGCCAATCAACCTTCAATCAGGTGTGATACATGTTTTCCGTATAACTTGGATGTGAGGGACCGATTTATGAGGTCATTGCATGCTTTGGGGTCAATTCAGGGTCAAAGGTCAAGTTAAAGGTCCATTTTTGGCCATAAATTATATTAAATAATAATAATTGCATTTTCAAACGAGGGTGATCAAGTGTTTATTCATTAACGGCGATCACTCCCATTCATCATCAGAGCCGAATGCAAGATCAAGATGATCAGTTTCCTCGTCATTTTCCCACACATCTGCTTCTCCTTCCTCTAACCACTTCATCTTGGTCTACGTCTCCTGTCTTGAAGGGGTTCAAGCAAGCGTCACTAGAACCACAAGCGCAGTACACAGTGCATGATATATTTCCATGGTGACAGCTGCAACGTTCACTGCCGCATGCCTTCCCCGCCGCCTTACAGCTGCACCGCACTACATCCATGAGATCTTGGGGTCCTGGGGGCTGATCAGAGGTTGCCGGTACTGGGGTGCCATCTTTGATATCCCACCCATACTTCGTGATGTCAAGTTCAGGTGGAGCCTGCTGGTCAGCAGATTTGGCGAGTATAGTCTGTAGATGAGTGCGCAAGATGTGCAGGAAGAGATTTTTGTCTGTTGGTGGTAGCGACATGATCTTGAGCATCTTTCCAGCCTTCTTTGTGTACATATGGTACCTCGCCTCACTCATAGTGGTCCCCTGTTGCTGACCATATAGAGCACAGAAGAACACCTGTCCTGCCTCCATGAGCTGTGCATGTGTGGCATCAAGCTGTTACCCTTTTTAGTATGGTTATTTACGGGTAACGGGTTCACACCATGTTGATACTGGTTACTAACCTGTAAGGGTGATTGCCGGATGATGCCCTCTTGACGGGCAGGTAACTTGCTTCGTTGTCCAGAGGTACACATCAATAAAGTGGTATGGGGCTAATCGTGGTCGAGCGGTTCTTTAGGTAATTTATAAGTATTCTTAGTGCCAAAGGATTCGAGTAAGACAATATTCTACAAACGATATATATTATATATATATATGTACACTTGTGAAGGTTTATACAATAATAATGTCACGCAGTTCGTTAAGTAACGGCCAATAAAACTAATGTCTAATAGACAGAGCCAGAACTGTTAATGTCGTGACAAGGCACTCACACACCTCACGGGTGTGGAGTGCACACAGACACACAGGAAGGTGTGTCGTGAGTTGGAGCGCCCTGTAACGCGTCTCCAGTCGTTCTCTGTGTTCTGTCCTCTTTCCGGCTTAGTTGCACAGCATATGAGGAAAGCAGGCCGGAACTGACAGGTTCCGGTGGACATGTCTCTCAGGCCTGTTGCAGTCTCGTCAGCGTCATCATCCTTGGGCAGTGCGCTGAGATGACACACACATAACTTGTGTGTGCATTCTGGAGCCAGGGCGTGCGCAAGGGTGTCTATGGCTC
>JACEEZ010025211.1:30000-51796 GCA_016584305.1 Chionoecetes opilio | reverse complement strand
CCCCCCCCCCCAACACAAAACCACACACACCACACCCCCACACCACCACACACACCACACACACACACACCCAACTCACACACAGATAACACTCAATATATTTCAGACTGATAGTAAGTCTCTCTCTCTCCCCTCTCTCTCTCTCTCTCTCTCTCTCTCTCTCTCTCCGTCAGGGTTTTCGAGTGTTCGCGGGTTGCCTACTGGCGGAGAGTCGCGGGGCAGGAGCTGATAATTTACGTAAGGTCAAATCAGGTCGCCTTCACGTCGTCCAGCTGGATGTGACCTCGCAGGGACAGGTGGAGAGGGCAGTGAAGGAGGTCAAAAAGCTGCTACCCAATGGAGGTGAGGAAGGGAAGTGTTGAAGACGAGGTGGAGGGAATAAAAACTGAGACAAAGTTAGGAATTACATGATTACATTAGAGACAGTTGTAGGGAAAGATAGTGATAGACAGTTGTGATAGACAGTGATAGTGAGTGATAGTTGTGATAGACAGTGATAGACAGTTGTGATAGACAGTGATAGTGAGTGATAGTTGTGATAGACAGTGATAGACAGTTGTGATAGACAGTGATAGTGAGTGATAGTTGTGATAGTGAGTGATAGTTGTGATAGACAGTGTTAGTGAGCGATAGTTGTGATAGACAGTGATAGTGAGTGATAGTTGTGATAGTGAGTGATAGTTGTGATAGACAGTGAGTGATAGTTGTGATACAGTGATAGTGAGTGATAGTTGTGATTCAGTGATAGTGAGTGATAGTTGTGATAGACAGTGAGTGATATTGTGATACAGTGATAGTGAGTGATAGTTGTGATTCAGTGATGGGTGAGTGATAGTTGTGATAGACAGTGATAGTGAGTGATAGACAGGATAGTGAGTGATATTTTGTGATAGACAGTGATGTGAGTGATATTTTGTGATAGACAGTGATAGTGAGTGATAGTTGTGATTGACAGTGATACAGTTGTGATAGACAGTGATAGTGAGGGGATAGTTTGTGATAGACAGTGATAGTGAGCGATAGTTGTGATAGACAGTGAAAAGTGAGTGATAGTTGTTGATAGACAGTGATAGTGAGCGATAGTTGTGATAGACAGTGATAGTGAGTGATAGTTGTGATAGACAGTGATAAGTTGTGATAGACAGTGATAGTGAGCGATAGTTGTGATGGGACAGTGATAGTGAGTGATATTTGTGATAACAGGGGATAGTGAGCGATAGTTGTGATAGACAGTGATAGTGAGTGATAGTTGTGATAGACAGTGATAGTGAGTGATAGTTGTGATAGACAGTGATAGTGAGTGATAGTTGTGATAGACAGTGATAGTGAGTTATAGTTGTGATAGACAGTGATAGTGAGCGATAGTTGTGATAGACAGTGATAGTGAGTGATATTTGTGATAGACAGTAAAGGGGGAGTGATATTTTTGTGATAGACAGTGATAGTGAGTTATAGTTGTGATAGACAGTGGAAGTGAGCGTTTAGTTGTGATGGGACAGTGATAGTGAGTGATAGTTGTGATAGACAGGATAGTGAGTGATAGTTGTGATAGACAGTGATAGTGATTATAGTTGTGATAGACATGATAGGCACGATAGTTGTGATAGACAGTGATAGTGAGTAAGTTTGATAGACAGTGATAGTGATGATAGTTTTTGATAGACAGTGATAGTGGTTATAGTTGTGTAGACATATATAGCGATAGTTGTGATGAAGTGATAGTGAGTGATAGTTGTGATTAGACAGTGATGGAGTGATAGTTGTGATAGACAGTGATAGTGAGTGATAGTTGTGATAGTGATAGTGAGTGAAGTTGTGATAGACCAGTGATAGTGAGTTATAGTTGTGATAGACAGTGATAGTGACGATAGTTGTGATAGACAGTGATAGGAGTGATAGTTGTGATAGACAGTGATAGGAGTGTAGTGTGATGGAAGTGAAGTGATTTATAGTTGATAGACAGTGGATAGTGAGTTATAGTTTAGACATGATAGTGACGAATAGTTGTGATAGACAGTGATAGTGAGTGATAGTTGTGATAGACAGTGATAGTGAGTGATAGTTGTGATAGACAGTGATAGTGAGTTATAGTTGTGATAGACAGTGATAGTGAGCGATAGTTGTGATAGACAGTGATAGTGAGTGATAGTTGTGATAGACAGTGATAGTGAGTGATAGTTGTGATAGACAGTGATAGTGAGTTATAGTTGTGATAGACAGTGATAGTGAGCGATAGTTGTGATAGACAGTGATAGTGAGTGATAGTTGTGATAGTGAGATGATAGTTGTGATAGACAGTGATAGTGAGTGATAGTTGTGATAGTGATAGTGAGTGATAGTTGTGATAGACAGTGATAGTGAGTGATAGTTGTGATACAGTGATAGTGAGCGATAGTTGTGATAGACAGTGATAGTGAGTTATAGTTGTGATAGACAGTGATAGTGAGTGATAGTTGTGATACAGTGATAGTGAGCGGTAGTTGTGATAGACAGTGATAGTGAGTGATAGTTGTGATACAGTGATAGTGAGTTATAGTTGTGATACAGTGATAGTGAGTGATAGTTGTGATACAGTGATAGTGAGTGATAGTTGTGATACAGTGATAGTGAGTGATAGTTGTGATAGACAGTGATAGACAGTTGGGGGGAAAGGAGAACTAGAAGGAAGTTAAAATAAAATGAAAAAATAAAAATAAGTTAAGAATGATAGGAAGGGTTAGAAAAGAAAGGAGTTAGAAAATTAAGAGAATATGATGTAGAGATATGGAAGGAGGTAAGAAGGTAAGGACAATAAGAAAGGAAAGAAAGAAGGAGGTGGGAAAATATGTGAGAGAGAGAGAGAGAGAGAGAGAGAGAGAGAGAGAGGGGAGTAGAGAGAGAGAGAGAGAGAGAGAGAGAGAGAGAGAGAGAGGGGAGAGAGAGAGGAGAGAGAAGAGAGAGAGAGAGAGAAGAGAGAGGAGGGGAGAAGGAGAGAGAGAGAGAGGAGAGAGAGAGAGAAGAGAGAGAGGAGAGGAGAGAGAGAGAGAGAACAAAAAACAACCCAACACCAAAACCTAAAATGAAAAACAAAAAAACAAACCCAGCTTTATCACTGACAACTATATCCTACCAATTTCACATAAAAAAGTATATAATTCCTGAATAGATCAAACATACCAATTAATGAATAAGCCTAACTAGAAAAAAAAATATATAGGTGACAGACGTAGAGAAAAAAAAGAGAGAAGGATAGATTCAGGACTGACAGTTTTATGAGGGAGAGAATAACTAGATAGCAATCCTAGAAGCTCTACCTAACCGTTATAAACCTGTATATATAAACCAACATACTAAAAAAACATAACATACAACAAACATACAGCAAACTAACGTATATATAACCTGTACTCTTGTTTTAACCGTCCCTCTCGTGTCTGTACCCCCTCAGAGGAGCTATGGGGCCTCGTAAACAACGCTGGCTTGGCTTCCTTCGGGGACATCGAATGGGTATCCTTAGAGACCATGCGGCGAACTGTCGATGTGAACGTTCTCGGCACGATAGCTGTGACCAAAGCTTTCTTGCCGCTACTGAGGAAGTCCCAAGGTAAGATTGAGAGAGAGAGAGAGAGAGAGGAGAGAGAGAGAGAGGGAGAGAGAGAGAAGAGAGAGAGAGAGAGAGAGAGAGAGAGAGAGAGAGAGAGAGAGAGAGAGAGAGAGAGAGAGTATAATTACGAAAAAAAGTAGAGTAGTTAAAAGTAATATTCAATCTTCTCTCTCTCTCTCTCTCTCTCTCTCTCTCTCTCTCCTCTCTCTCTCTCTCTCTCTCTCTCTCTCTCTCTCTCTCTCTCTTTCTCTCTCTCTCTCTCTCTCTCTCTCTCTCTCTCCCTCTCTCTCTCTCTGATATCTCTCTCTCTCTCTGATATCTCTCTCTCTCTCTGATATCTCTCTCTCTCTCTCTGCTGATGCCCTTTCTATAACATCTCTGTCCTCCTCCCTCCTCCTCCTCCTCCTCCTCCTCTAGCGAAAAGAAAACCCAAGTCGTAAAACCAGCATTAAAAACAAAGTTAAATAGATTACAGAGACAGACAAAAAAAAAAAAAAGAGGAGAAAGGGGAAAAAGATATATTGTATGTGTATAAATTAATTCCTTGAGGCGACGGGGGACTATAACCTCGTATTTGATAAGGTTCTGCTTTCCCCGTGTTAAAAAAGATAAGAGAGAGAGAAAACAGGAGGGAGTAAAAACTAGTCTATTCACGTAGGTAACTTGGACCACGTTTTCAATCTCCTATAGAGTAACTATTATTACGACTAAAGGAAAACAACAACATTAGAAAACTGCCCTGGAATCTTACGTGGAAAGGTCACTCACTCTCCTCCTCCTCCTCCTCCTCCCCTCCTCCTCCTCCTCCTCCTCCTCCTCCTCCTCCTCCTCCTCCTCCTCCTCCTCCTCCTCCT
The DNA here is from genome assembly GCA_016584305.1 of Chionoecetes opilio. Lineage (NCBI taxonomy): Eukaryota > Metazoa > Arthropoda > Malacostraca > Decapoda > Majidae > Chionoecetes > Chionoecetes opilio. The sequence continues at coordinate 47,359 of JACEEZ010025211.1, read as the reverse complement.
CCTCCTCCTCCTCCTCCTCCTCCTCCTCCCTACGTTCTCTTCTTCCTATCGTCTTACTCCCTTTCTTGCTTCCTTTTTCTTAATTCCTCCATTCCATATCTTGTTCTGAAATGCACTCAGCCTAATTATTCTTAAGCAGGACATTTGGTACATTTCTTCTTATTGAGTGTAACTTTTCTTAATCTTTCATGCAAGGTTACGTTATCAGCCATTTTTTTTCTTCTTATTTTTTACATTTAACGCTTTCTATGGGATTATGTCGCCTTAGTGGTATAGTGGCTAACGTGCCTGGCTACGAATTTGCGGGCCCTGGTTCGAATCCGGGCCAGGGCAAGTCGGCGGCCAGCCAGAACAGCTGCTCTTCCTCCCTTTCGGGGTTGATAAATGGGTACCTGGGGAAACCTGGGGAAGGTAACTGTGGTAACCCGGATGTCACACTAGCCCTGTGTCCCGGGTTAACGGGGGTTCTCACCCACCACAGGCTCAAAAGCTAATGCGACGGAGATGAGCACCGAGGCCACGCGCAGCATAGCGTATGCCCCCATCTTTACTTTATAGGATTATCCAACTCCTACGCAATACATACTTATCAATACCCTTTAAATCACAACAAAACCACCATGCTTATCCCCTACTGTCTCTTGTTCCCTTGCCCCTTCAACACTTGACCTAACATGAAGTTTTGCCACATGGACTAGCAAACTGTCTGATGGATTATTCAACTAATCAAGCATTTGGGACGCCTGTAAGCTCCTTGAGTCTCCCCTGCGAGGCCTGGTTTGAGGTGGTGGCTTAGTGAATCGGATTTGCGTATCCTGGTTTGATGATCTATTATTCTGGAGGAAATAAATAGGTCAGATGAGTCCGGTTGAAGGGGGTGAATGAGGCCAAGTTCTAGTAGCTTATTATGTGATTTGTGCCTATTATGCTGCGATAAACATGTATACGAACTTCCTATTGGCGGCTGTTAAACTCTTTCCAAAAACTTGAGAGGAGAGCGAGAAAGCGGCGAAAATTAATTAGTCTAGCTTATCTATCAACTTATATTACTATCTATCTAGCTTACTATGTGGTTTGTGGCTATTATGCTGCGATAAACATACGAACTCCATATTCACGGCTGTTAAACTCTTTCCAAAAACCTGAGAGGAGAGAGAGAAAGTGGCGAAAGTTAATGAGATATAATATTCGTATACAATGGAATCAATGTTTGTAGCGTGTTGTTTCCTGGCGTCAATCTAAGCTCATGACATAGGCCTACTCGTAGTGATTCAAGATATGCATTGCCGTGGTTAAAAGGGCGACACTACAAGTAATTGACAATTGTAATGAGGAGATATTGACACGAAAACTTAGTAGGAGCTTTGCCTGTATTTATAAGCTCTATAAAGTCTCTTATATTTAGCATTCCTAAGTAATTGCCGTGGTTAGAAGGGCGACAATACATATGATTGACAATTATACGAGGAGATAAGACCATGAAAACGAAATGGAGTCTTGTCTTCATCTTCAAGCTATAGCAAGTCCGTTTTATTTAGCATTCCTAAGTAATTAAGGAGCTATATTTGCAGTTAGAGCCTCTTTTAAAAATCCTTCTGTTTGGACGAGAAGCCTCAAAACATCAGTGTACTAAAGAACAAAACATCAGTGTACTAAAGAACAAAACATCAGTGTACTAAAGAACAAAACATCAGTGTACTAAAGAACAAAACATCAGTGTACTAAAGAACAAAACATCAGTGTACTAAAGAACAAAACATCAGTGTACTAAAGAACAAAACAAACATAACATCACGTATGTCTTATTCAATTAACAAAATATAATTACGATTCAATTTTCTTAACCCATTTACGCCCAGATCTTTCCTTTGCTGTATAAAATTGTCTGTTGTCGACCCATAAAATTACGATAAGGGACTGAATATACCAAATTAACTAGTGGACAAGGATATTAAACAGGTCATATCCATAAAATATTACTTATATTCACAAAAAATCGTCTAATGGTACCCAAATTACAATGGAAATAACGTTCTGGGCCTCAAGGGGTTAATGTCTTAGCGAAAGTGACATCGATTTTTTTAAGATGCAGAAGGTAAACAAACAACCATCTCGTTTATCTCTCTACTTCTTTTCCCGCACACTTTTCTTTTTCTTCTTCCTCCTCTTACTCCTCCTCTTCCTGGACACGCTCGCTTCTACCCTTCCTGTCATTCGGGTTTTTACAAGTGGAGGGTTTGAAAGGTATTCCCGCGGCGACACAACCTTACCGTGGGACGCGACAATAAGAACATTGGATTGTGGCCGAGAGGTGACTTTGAGGGCGGAAGAAAAAAAAAAAACACACAATAAAAATAAAAACCAGCTTTCCCGAACGATCTCTTCCAACGAATCCCCTTCCAAACCCTTTCAGACCTTCGATTTGAGACCTCAAAACCCCTATCTAAGATTATATGGTTTCCAGCACTACTAGAAACCGTGGAATATACAGACCTTCGATTTGAGACCTCGGAACCCCTATCTAAGATTACATGGTCTCCAATGCTACTAGAAACTGTTGACTATACACTCTTCTTTTTTCCTACTTTATCTATTCCTTAGCTTCGCATCTTAGGTGACTGATACATTTTCTTCACTAGCTTATCTATTTTTAGCTAACGTAAACTCACTGTAATTTAGTCTATCCGTATTATGTTATTTTTCGTGTTTTCTACTACTTACTTACTACCTTTACTACTATTACTTACTTACTACTACTATTACCTATTACTACTTTACTTACTTACGTACTACCTACTTATAGTCTCTTTTATGTCGTGAGTCTAAGTGGAAGACGTTTGAGATAAATCTTAAGTGTTTGTGTTTGTTTCTATGTGTTCTGTGCATCCGGTGTTTGTGAGAAGATTACCATTTTACAAAAAGAAAAATACCTTCCCATTCCATTTCATTTTTGTGGATACTCGTAAATTTCTTATGATTTACACCTTGAACTGGATCATAAACTGGTATACAGGAAGTGTTGAAAAATATAAAAACAACAGGAAATAATGCCTAAGTCTTAAATACCTTCACATGCAGAGAGCGAATAGCGAGGGGAGGAGAAAGTACACACACACACACACACACACACGCACGCACGCACGCACGCACGTACGCACGCACGCACGCACGCACGCACGCACGCACAGACGGACGGACGGACGGACGGACGGACGGACAGACAGACAGACTGGTATCATAAACTGGTATCATAAACTGGTATACAGTATCATATAACTGGATCATGGTAACTGATCATAAACTGGTATACAGGAAATGTTGAAAAATATAAAAACAACAGGAAATAATGCCCAAGTCTTAAATACCTTCACATGCAGAGAGCGAATAGCGAGGGGAGGAGAAAGTACGGACGCATACGCACACGTACACACACACACAACACACAACACACACACACACACACACACACACACACACAACACCACAACACACAACGCACACACGCACACACACACAACACACCCACACACACACACACCACACACACACACACACACACACACACACACCACGCACACACGACAGACAACAGACAGACAACAGACAGACAGACAGAGAAGACAGACAACAGACCACAGACAGACGAAAAGACGACGACAGACAGAACAGACAACAGACAGACAGACAACAGCAGGGAGACAGACAGACGACAACAGACAGCAACAACAGACAACAGACCACAGACAGGGCAGAAACACACACACACACACCACACACAACAACCAACACCAAAAAACAGTCACAAGCATTTTTTCCCCGCCCAAATATAATTACTCCAGGGCAAAGCAAAGGAAGCATTCATCACCCAAAATACAAAAAAAGTCTAAATTAACATGTACTGTACGTATTTACCATCTCACATAATTTTTCGCGCGCTGTTGACAGAATAAACCTCTAAGGCGTATTTACTGTTCTTTATTAGGTGCTTAACATGACTCTTAAAGCCTCACTATAACGCTATATATATTATTATAACTATACTATTATATTATAAGTATACTATTATAACGCTATCTATAACACAGATGATAGAAATTGGGACCGTAAACAAACTAAGATGTTCCCTTACGTCTCATCTATAGGCCTTAGTTGAGGTAATAGTAAGTTTAATTGATACTCACGACTATGATCTAGTTTGAAAAAAAAAGTGATTGAATATGTATGGAGAAAATTAATCTGAAACTCGAAAATAACGAAAACTTGTGAGATAAGTATTTTTCTTCTCGATTTCTTTCAGTAATGTAACATTCTAAGGAGAGAGAGGAGAGAAGAGGAAGAGAGAGAGAGAAGAGAGAGAGAGAGAGAGAGAGATGAGAGAGAGAGAGAGAAGAGAGAGAGAGAGGAGGAGAGAGAGAGAGAGAGAGAGAGGGAGAGAAGAGAGAGAGAGAGAGAGAGAGAAGGGAGGGGGAGCGAGCGGCGAGCGAGCGAGAGAGCGAGAGGCGAGCGAGAGCGGAGAGAGAGAGAGAGAGAGAGAAGAAGAGAAGGAGAGAGAGAGGAGAGAAGAGAGAGAGAGAAGAGTAACTTGGAAAAATGTCGATAATAAAAAGTAAAATCATGTGTACACCAAGAAGGAAGAGAGAGGAGAGAGAAAAAAAAAAAATTTTTATATATATTAATTTTAAATTATATATTTAATATATAAAATATATAATTAATATAAAATTTAAATAAAAAAATTTTTAAAAGAAGAATCCGTTTTTTGAGCTGCCCCGGAAGAAAACTCTGAATAAAAAGCAAAAGAAAATCAACAAATGGGAAAACAAAACAACAAGTATTCCGGGGTTTACCCGTCTTTATAAAATTTTCCAAATCAAACCGAGAAAACTTTAAGGTTTTTTTTTCTGTCTTTCTTTTTTCATTTTCTTTTAAATAAAACGAAAAGATGCCCCGGGGGGAGTATTTGGGAGCCTCATGACGTCTGTTCAAACCACTCGCAGTTTTTTTTTTTTTTTTTTTTGAGGGCTAAAGAGCAAAAAAAAAAAAAAAAAAGGGCTTCGTTCTTGCCCCAACTTTTTTTTTTGAGTCCCTTTTGAAGTTGGCATTTTTTTTTACACTTGCCATGTGCATTTAAACCCCCCTTGAGGCCCAACAAATTACATCCGCCAACGAATTTTGGAGAGGTTATTTTTTTTCACCCCGATCTGTCTGTTGTTTCTGTCTGTCTTCTGTCTGTTTGTGTACCGGATTTCTCGAAAAGTTACGAATAGATTTGGACCAAACTCAGTATACCAAGTCTATTTGGTATAAGGAAGAACTGATTTAATTTGGATGAATCTATTGACAACTGTTGCCATGGCAACCAATTGATGAAATATTCGGCCGGAGGTATGCGCTCATACTGAGTGCATATATATATATATATATATATATATATATATATATATATATTTTATATATATATATATATATATATTATATATATATATATATATATATATATATATATATATATATATATATATATATATATATATATATATATATATATATATATACGTATATTTGATGAAATATTCGAGCGGAGGTATGCGCTCTACTGAGTGCCCCCCCCCCAGTTTCCATTGTAATTTGGCTACCATTAGACGATTTTTAGTGAATATAAGCAATATTTTATAGATATGACCTGTTTAGTATCCTTGACCACTAACTAATTTGGTATATTTAGTTGCTTTTTGTAATTTTATGGCTAACAACATACAATTTTTTATAGCAAAGGAAAGATCTGGGCGTGAAGGGGTTAACTTCATCTCTTTTTTGTACCTACCACCTACCTTACATTTTTATCCTTTTTCACTTTTTATCATTTTTTCATTTCATTTTCCATCCTTTTTTCATTTTTTTCAAATTTTTTTTAATTTTAATAATTTATATCAATTTATCATATTTCACTGTTTTATCTTTTTTTTTTCATTACATTTTTATTATTTTTTTTTAGTTTCTAGAATTTTTTTTGTACCTATTTGTTTATCTGTATATTAATGTTAATAGTGATGAGGAAAACAATGTATTTCTTTGACTTAGGTGCATTTGTTAATCTTTTTTTAACACATGACTTTATATCACTAACTTTTTAGGTACATATTTATCTATTTATTTATTTACCTGTATGTTAGTAATGAGAAAACTGTATATTTGTTTAACTCAGGTACATCATTTATCAACCCATTTCCTGAAGTCAATATATTAATCTCTCTAAACCTATTTTCTTACTGCAACACCGTACTATTTGATCTCTCTTCTTGTCGGGGAAATATCAAAGGATAGTTAATGTATTTCGAGACTTGAGAATCATCGCTCTCTTTCTTTCTGTGTTGGGTGTAAGTGGCACGCACAGCTTTCACCCTAATAGGCACACACGTAAGACTTTGCTTCCTACCCAGACAATACACACACACACACACACACACACACACACACACACACACACACACACACACACACACACACACACACACACACACACGGACACACACACACACACACACACACACACGTACTTAAGATGCACAAACGCGGTAGCTGCTCTAAATGACTATATGAGACGTTTTTGGTGCGTTCGAACTTTCCTTCACTCACACTGATGGTAATAATGTTTTAAAAGGAGAGAAGAGTAGTAGTGAAAATGTATCCTTCTGCACAATCTTCTAAGTGGAGTTAACACCTTTACGTCCAGATCTTTCCTTTATTATAAAAAATTGTCTGTAGTTAGCCATAAAATTACGAAAAGTAACTTAGTATACCAAATTAGTTAGACGACAAGGATACTAAACAGGTCATATCTATAAAATATTGCTTATATTCACTAAAAATCGTCTAATGGTAGCCAAATTACAATGAAAATGACGTTCTGGGCCTCAAGGACTTAATACGTGTTTTACCTTTTGATTTGAATTCCTCTCGACTTGCATTGTTACATTTGTCGACTTTTTATCAGTGTGTAAATGTATATCTAGTCAATTAGTCAGTTTTCATTCTTTCTTGTATTTATTAGTATCTTGTATTATAAATTATTAGTATTAGTATTAGTATTAGTATTAATATTAGTATTTATTAGTTATATTGTATTTAACGTGTGTGCGTGCGTGCGTGCGTGCGTGCGTGCGTGCGTGTGTATATGAGAAGCTGTCCCCACAATATCCTATAACAAACTAAAAAACTAAAAGTAGGCAGAAAAAATAAAATACAGCTTATACGTAATGTAATGTTGTATAACCGTTCAATGATAACGAAATTCACTATAAGAAACGTACCATAATATACCTTATGCCTTAATCAAATCCCCGTACGAGTCACTAAGCTATCAATATCATATAACAAAACCATAAAAAGATTTACTATAAGATATAAAAAAAATGCAATGTTTACCTTCTAATCCTGCTTCTAGTTTTCCACCTTCCTACGACTTAAATCTTTTCAAGAGAGGAGTGACAAGACACCTCCCGAACTCAATTGGCCCACTCCCTTTTCTTTATTCTCTTATTGTCTTCTTTGTAGGGATAGGCAACTAAGCGGGGGTTTTTTACCTCTTTTTTTTTGTTTTGCCCTAGGCCAGTCCTTAGTGATAAAAAAAATATATTCAAACATGTAAATTGAGTTAAAATTTACTATCTTCAGAGTGATATTCCAGTCAGCTCCGTGATAAGCAACTGGAACACTTTATATTTAACGGCACATATAATCACCTCTAATGACCTTGTAACACCGTCATTGAGAGAGAAAGCCACTCGTTAACCTCCCGTTGCCGGAAATCTTTCTATACAGCCAGTGTCTTGCTCTTCCCCTTCCTGCCCTTCCATCACCCCTTCCTTCCCTTCTATCACCCCTTCCTGCCCTTCCATCACCCCTTCCTGCCCTTCTATCACCCCTTCCTGCCCTTCCATCACCCCTTCCTGCCCTTCCATCACCCCTTCCTTCCCTTCCATCACCCCTTCCTTCCCTTCCATCACCCCTTCCTGCCCTTCCATCACCCCTTCCTGCCCTTCTATCACCCCTTCCTGCCCTTCCATCACCCCTTCCTTCCCTTCCATCACCCCTTCCTGCCCTATCCCACCTTCCTCACCCCTTCCTGCCTCTTCTATCACCCCTTCCTCTGCCCTTCATCACCCCTTCCCTGCCCTTCCATCACCCCTTCCTCCTTCCTGCCTCCTGCTTCCTCATCTCACCCCTTCCTGCCCTTCCATCACCCCTTCCTGCCCTTCCATCACCTTTTCCCTCTCTCCTTTTCCTTCTGCCCTTCCATCACCCCTTCCTGCCCTTCCATCACCCCTTCCTCCTCCCTTCCATCACCCCCTTCCTGCCCTTCCCATCACCCCTTCCTGCCCTTCCATCACCCCTTCCTTCCCTTCCATCACCCCTTCCTGCCTTCCATCACCCCTTCCTTCCTTCCATCACCCCCTTCCTTCCCTTCCTCACCCCTTCCTGCCCTTCCTATCACCCCTTCCCTCCTTCCATCACCCTTCCTGCCTTCCTCTATCACCCTTCCTGCCCTTCCATCACCCCTTCCTCCCTTCATCACCCCTTCCTGCCCTCCATCACCCCTTCCTGCCCTTCCATCACCCCTTCTGTCCCTTCCATCACCCCTTCCTTCCCTTCCATCACCCCTTCCTGCCCTTCCATCACCCCTTCCTTGCCCTTCCTATCACCCCTTCCTGCCCTTCTATCACCCTTCCTGCCCTTTCATCACCCCTTCCTGCCCTTCTATCACCCCTTCCTTCCCTTCCATCACCCCTTCCTGCCCTTCCATCACCCCTTCCTGCCTTCCATCCCCTTCCTGCACCCCTCCCTCCTTCCTGCCCTTCCATCACCCCTTCCTGCCCTTCCATCACCTCTTCCTGCCTTTCCATCACCCCTTCCTGCCCTTCCATCACCTCTTCCTTCCCTTCCATCACCCCTTCCTGCCCTTCTATCACCCCTTCCTGCCCTTCAACACCTCCCTTACCTTACCTGTCACCGAGAGAATAAGTAATTTTATGGTCGACTGTTACCTATCTTTCTTATTCCTTTCGTGAGATAAGAGTGACTTTTGAATACATATACACACTCATTATCTCCTCACCTCACTGCCAACACGTTTTTTTCTAAGTTAACAGTTCAACTGAGTTCATGCGCCTTTTGTTTCCCGTGTGACGTGTGTGTGGCGTCGAGTGTGGCTGAGAGAAGAGATAAGGAAGTGGAAGTGTGTAAATAGGTAATTAGTTGTGGGCCTAATTGCCAGTTTAGGTAGTTAGTTAATTTTTCGTAGGATTTGATTGTTTGATTGAGAGAAAGAGAGAGAGAGAGAAATAGAGACAGAGAGAGAAAGAAAGAAAGAAAAAGAGACAGAGAAAGAGAGAGAGATAGAGAAAGAGTGTGTCAGTCAGTCCTCAGTCAGTCAGATATACAACAGTGAGTGAAAAATGTGGAGTGGAGTTGATGAGTACTGTGTGCGTGCGTGCGTGCGTGCGTGCGTGCGTGCGTGCGTGCGTTGCGTGTGCGTGCGTGCGTGCGTTGCGGTGTGCGTGCGTGCGTGCGTGCTGCGTGCGTGCGTGCGTGCGTGCGTGCGTGTGCGTGCTTGCGTGCGTGCGTGCGTGCGTGCTGTGTGTGTTGTGTGTGTGTGTGTTGTGTGTGTGTGTGTGTGTGTGTGTGTGTGTGTGTGTGTGTGTGTGTTGTGTGTGTGTGTGTGTGGTGTGTTGTGGTGTGTGTGTGTGTGTGTGTGTGTGTGTGTGTGTGTGTGTGTGTGTTGTATCTATTTTTTAAAGTATTTGTTTAAGTATTTGTTTTGTTTAAGTTTTTATAAGTAGTTTTGCGTATGTTGAAGTGTATCTCTTTCTTAAGTGTGTAAGAAATTAATCATGACGTATTTTCGTGGATTTCATTTGTAAAGTAACCTTATCTAACATCACGTCATCTGCTCACTCGATTGAAAAAAAGTATATGAAAGACACATGTAATACGAGCATACATCTTACTCATACCAATCATAATCTGTATAACATCCTTTTCGCATCTCACCTCACACACACACAAACACTTCGATCCACTCACTCCATTGCAATCCACATGTCTCGCATCTTTCAATCTACTCAATCTCCCCCCTTGACAACACGAAACCTGAAACAATAACGACTCTCACTTTCATCTACCTCATATCAATCCATAATATCACCTTAACCTTAATACTCACCTTTTCCTTCATCTCTCAGTTAGTCTAAAGATCTTCTCCCCTCCCTCTCAAAAACCCTGCATCGTCATGATTCTTGCGTTTTCGCTCTTTTACGGCGGGAGACTATCACATACTGCCACGTCATTCTGTGCCCTAGCCCGCCTGTGTGATGGGGTCGAAACTACAAGATAAAAACACTGAGAAAGAAAACGAGGGATGGGATAGCTGCTTGAGGTAGCACACGCGTAAAAGGGAAGATAGCCTATATAAAAGACTTTCGACAAAAGGATTAACCCCTTGAGGCCCAGAACGTATTTTTCATTGTAATTTGGCTACCAATAGACGATTTTGATCAATATAAGCAACATTTTATAGCTAAGACCTGTTCAATATCCTTGTCCACTAGGTAATTTGGTATATTTAGTTACTTTTCGTAATTTGATGGCTAACAACAGACGATTTTATATAGAAAGGAAATATCTGGGCGTGAAGGAGTTAAGAGGAGGAAGCTTTGTGATATTTTTTAAGGGATAAAACACATAAATTTAAGTCAAACAGAATATAAAAAGTCAGTAATACAGAAGCTTCAGTGAAAATAAGATCAGTTGTTATTCAGATATTTTTCAAAGGGCGATGATGTTAATTATGGGTAGTAGTGATGAGTAGTTAATGAGGTCATAAGTGTTTTTAGGTGTGGGGAATGATGACCTATGAACTTATAGCAAGGAGGTTTCTGATAAGAGGTCAATGTGATATTATAAGCTCTCATTCAAGACTACCAGGTTCTTAGAGGGGCGGGGAGGTGAACAAAAAACGCGGAAGTGAAAATCTTAAATGTCCACCACCACACAAATGAAAGACATCAGAGAGAGGATAGACACGATCATAAATGGAACCAATGCTTGTGTAGATAAAAAACTGAAAGGCGTTCATTCACTGGCGATATAATTAATGGTTGTCTGAGCTGAGTGGGCAGGTTGTCTAACTAGATCGATATTTCTCCTCCACCCCTCCCCCAACACATCTCCTCATCCCCCCCCTCTCCCCTCCCCCCCCCCCCCCCCCCCCCCCCCCCCCCCCCCCCCCCCCCCCCCCCCCCCACACACACACACACCGAAGAATTGTACAAGCATGGGATCGCTGGACGCTTTCTCTGGTGCAGTTTGTCTATTGCCCTGCTGATCCAGTTTCAAAGAGAGTAGTTATGTAACCCCGTTGAAAGCTGGGCAAAAAAACTGAGGACTTGCAAATACCCAGGTGTGAGAGTGTCATGTTGGGTGATTTCAAAGAGAAAGCGAGACACGCATATTGGAAAACAGGAAAAAATATGGAAGAGAAGCTGATGAATATAAGATACATAATTGAATGGGATAGTTTAGGGATTTACTTAGTATTTAGATGCACGTAAAGGGATTTGATACGATTGTCACTCCGGGATGAAAAGTGTCAAGATCAACTGACCACCTATCAAGTTCAAAGTCAATTGATCGAGGAAATTTTGTTTATTGAGGCATAGGATTTGAGTTTAACGAAATTATCATCCAATGCTCCCACACATGTTTATTCTTAGTTCATCCCTTACCTCTATAAAAGTAGGAGTTAAGTAGATTATAAGTAAGAAGAGGAGAAGTAGGAAGAAGAGGAAGAGAGGAGGAGGAGGAGGGGCAGGGTGAAAGGATGACAAGTAAAAGAAAAAAAGAAAAAAAAGTGGGTGTTCTTTTCATGTACCATAAGTAGTAATTTCTGCATTTTTTTTTAATGCACATGATCTTATTCAGCTGACGAGATGTAATCAAGGAGAGTGTGACTAAAGGTTGCGTCCCGGGGTGCGAGCCGAGTGTAAAGTAAGACGTGGAGTTAGCGATAAGCCTGAGGTTCGTTTTCCATCAGAGTGAAATATTTGATAACGAAGATAAGGTATGAGAAGAGAGAGGGGAAAAAAAGAAAAAAGAAAACAACAACATAATAATATATCATACATGAGGAAATGAACTTAAGTGCTAAACCAAATACAATATAATATATACATGTGGGCAATATATACACTGCTGTACATACAAAGTATACGTATAAGTAAAGGGATGCTGGGTAAGGTTGAAGTTAAAGTAAAAAAATAACACAAATACATGATGTTAGTTAGTAAAGGAAAAACAGTGATGATAATAAAGAAGGAAAGAAGTATAGAGGGATGGTTAATATGGAAGAGAAAGGAAAGATAAGGTGCTGCTGGGTAAGGTTGAAGTTAAAGTTAAAAAAACCCACAAATACATGATGTTAGTAAAGGAAAAACATTGATGATGATAAAGAAAGAAAGGAGTATAGAGGGATGGTTAATATGGCAGAGAACTGAGAGATAAGTACATGATGTTAGTTAGTAAAGGAAGAACAGTGCTGATAATAAGGAAGGAAAGGAGTGTAGAGGATGCTTACAAGAGAATTGAGAGATAAGGTGAGGTGACAAGAGATGAGATGGAGGGAGAGAGAGATACATTGGAGTGTGTGAAAAACTAGTAGTGTTGAATATTGATGAAGGGAAACTCTTCTTATATTTGTTTTGTTTTTAAATGTCATGTTGCTTCTGTCCTAAATTTCTTATTTTCTTTTTGTTTTCTTTTCGTGTGACATTTTGGGTGAAAGTTTTGCAGGAATGTTCCATGGAAATTGCTTCATATTCTTTTCTTCTCCACAGCAATTTTTTTCCTTTTCCTTTTATTCTGCCTTTGTATTCTTCCTTTGTATTCTTCCTTTGTATTCTTCCTTTGTATTCTTCCTTTGTATTCTTCTATTTTTATTCTTCATTTTATTTCAATCTTTTCTTCGCAGTTTTTCGTTTTTTTCCGTTTTATAATACAACTCACTCACTCACTCTCTTATTAAGATTAAATGAAAAATATCTGGACTTCTCACTTTCCTTGCTATTCGATTATAAACAAATACAGACGAATTATAAAAGGTACTCTGTTTTTCCTTCCCTCTTCCTCTCCTTTCTCTCTACGTCCTATTCTCTTTCACCACCTTACTACTACTAGCTTTCCATTACTGCTAGCCACTACTCATTACTCCACTACTACTATTACTACTAGCTTTCCATTACTGCTAGCCACTACTCATTACTCCACTACTACTATTACTACTAGCTTTCCATTACTGCTAGCCACTACTCATTACTCCACTACTACTATTACTACTAGCTTTCCATTACTGCTAGCCACTACTCATTACTCCACTACTACTGTTACTACTATCAATCCATCCCTCCTTTCTCCCCTTCTCTACTAGTCTCTCTCCTCTCTCTACTAGTCTCTCTCCTCTCTCTACTAGTCTCTCCCCTTCTCTACTAGTCTCTCTCCTCTCTCTACTAGTCTCTCTCCTCTCTCTACTATTCTCTCTCCTCTCTCTACTAGTCTCTCTCCTCTCTCTACTAGTCTCTCTCCTCTCTCTACTATCTCTCCTCCTCTCTCTACTAGTCTCTCTCCTCTCTCTACTATTCTCTCTCCTCTCTCTACTAGTCTCTCTCCTCTCTCTACTAGTCTCTCTCCTCTCTCTACTAGTCTCTCTCCTCTCTCTACTCTCTCTACTCTACTAGTCTCTCTCCTCTCCTACTAGTCTCTCTCTCTCCTACTAGTCTCTCTCTTCCTCTTCCTCTCTACTATTCTCTCCTCCTCTCTCTCTACTATCTCTCTCCTCCTCTTCTCCTCTCTCTACTAGTCTCTCTCCTCTCTCTATCTCTCTATCTCTCTCCTCTCTCTACTAGTCTCTCTCTCCTCTCTAAAGTCTCTCTCTCCTCTCTAAGTCTCTCTCCTCTCTCTACTAGTCTCTCTCCTCTTCTCTCTGTCTCTTCCTCTTCTCTCTCTACTAGTCTCTCTCCTCTCTCTACTAGTCTCTCTCCTCTCTCTACTAGTTCTCTCTCCTCTCTCTACTATTCTCTCTCCTCTCTCTACTAGTCCTCTCCTCCTCCACTCCCCTCTCGCTACTAGTCTCTCTCCTCTCTCTACTAGTCTCTCTCCTCTCTCTACTAGTCTCTCTCTACTATCTCTCTCCTCCCTACTAGTCTCTCTCCTCTCCTACTAGTCTCTCTCCTCTCTCTACTAGTCTCTCTCCTCTCTCTCTCTCTCTACTAGTCTCTCTCCTCTCTCTACTAGTCTCTCTCCTCTCGCTACTAGTATCTCTCCTCCTCTCTACTCGTCTCTCTCCTCTCTCTACTCGCTCTACTAGTTCTCTCCTCTCGCTACTAGTCTCTCTCCTCTCTCTCTACTATCCTCTCCTCCTCTCTCTCTACTAGTCTCTCTCCTCTCGCTACTAGTCTCTCTCCTCTCTCTACTAGTCTCTCTCCTCTCTCTACTAGTCTCTCTCTCCTCTCTCTACTATTCTCTCTCCTCTCTCTACTACTCTCTCTCCTCTCTCTACTAGTCTCTCTCCTCTCTCTACTAGTCTCTCTCCTCTCTCCTACTAGTCTCTCTCCTCTCTCTACTATTCTCTCTCCTCTCTCTACTAGTCTCTCTCCTCTCGCTACTATTCTCTCTCCTCTCTCTACTAGTCTCTCTCCTCTCTCTACTAGTCTCTCTCCTCTCTCTACTATTCTCTCTCCTCTCTCTACTAGTCTCTCTCCTCTCGCTACTAGTCTCTCTCTCTCTCTACTAGTCTCTCTCCTCTCGCTACTAGTCTCTCTCTCTCTCTACTAGTCTCTCTCCTCTCCTACTAGTCTCTCTCCTCTCTCTACTAGTCTCTCTCCTCTCTCTACTAGTCTCTCTCCTCTCTCTACTAGTCTCTCTCCTCTCTCTCTCTCTCCTCTCTACTAGTTCTCTCTCCTCTCTCTACTAGTCTCTCTCCTCTCTCTACTAGTCTCTCTCCTCTCTCTACTAGTCTCTCTCCTCCTCTCTCTACTAGTCTCTCTCCTCTCTCTACTAGTCTCTCTCCTCTCTCTACTAGTCTCTCTCCTCTCTCTACTAGTCTCCTCCTCTCTCTACTAGTATCTCTCCTCTCTCTACTAGTCTCTCTCCTCTCTCTACTCTCTCTACTAGTCTCTCTCCTCTCGCTACTAGTCTCTCTCCTCTCTCTACTAGTCTCTCTCCTCTCTCTACTATTCTCTCTCCTCTCTCTACTATTCTCTCTCCTCTCTCTACTAGTCTCTCTCCTCTCTCTACTAGTCTCTCTCCTCTCTCTACTAGTCTCTCTCCTCTCTCTACTAGTCTCTCTCCTCTCTCTACTATTCTCTCTCCTCTCTCTACTAGTCTCTCTCCTCTCGCTACTAGTCTCTCTCCTCTCTCTACTAGTCTCTCTCCTCTCTCTACTCTCGCTACTAGTCTCTCTCCTCTCTCTACTAGTCTCTCTCCTCTCTCTACTAGTCTCTCTCCTCTCTCTACTAGTCTCTCTCCTCTCTCTACTAGTCTCTCTCCTCTCTCTACTAGTCTCTCTCCTCTCTCTACTAGTCTCTCTCCTCTCTCTACTAGTCTCTCTCCTCTCTCTACTCTCGCTACTAGTCTCTCTCCTCTCTCTACTAGTCTCTCTCCTCTCTCTACTAGTCTCTCTCCTCTCTCTACTAGTCTCTCTCCTCTCTCTACTAGTCTCTCTCCTCTCCTCTCTATACTAATCTCTCTCCTCTCATCCCTTGTCTCCTCTCTCGCTGCATCTTCACCCACACTCTACACACACTCTGCCCAGACCTTCATCAACATCAACACTGGTCTAGTTATTCAGTGGTGCGCATCCTCGACCTTTCCATAGCTTGCTCCCCTTGCCTTTCTTCTCCCTTCCTTTTTTGCTCCTTGAATCCCATCTTTGTTCTTTTCTTTCTTTCTATCGCCTTAGTTCCTCTTCCTTCCTTTCTGCCTGTCAGGGTGGCAAGGTTGGTAGAGACGTGAGTTCGCAATGTGCAGCGTCCCTGTGCATTCGGTCAGCGGTTCGAGTCCGCCTAGTTCGTGCTGACGTGGCGGCGCTTTGTATAGTCAATAACCTTGTAGTTGGTACTTGTAAAGTGTCTAGATAGGATGAAAATCTTATCTTCCTTCCTTTCTATCTCTTTAGTTCCTCTTCCTTTCTTTCATTCTTTCATTCTATCTCCCCTCTCTCTAGTCTATGTCCTTTCCTCTTCCTTCTCCTCCTCCTAAGTGTCTCCTAAACTTCCAAATCGTATTTCCATTAAAAGTGGCCAAGATTTCACCTTTCCAGACCAGAGGAAGATAAAGGAGGGAGGAGGAGGAGGAGGAGGAGGGAAGGAGGAGGAGGAGGAGGAGGAGGGGAGGTGGAGGTGGAGGAGGAGGAGGAGAGGAGGAGGGGAGGAGGGAGGAGGAGGAGAGGAGGAGGAGGGTGGGAGGGGGAGGGTGGAGGAGGAGGAGAGGAGGAGGAGGGGAGGAGGAGGAGGAGGAGGAGGAGGAGGAGGAGGAGAGGAGAGGAGGGGCTATAGGCTATCTGTTACGTCTCCGTCTTCCTCTTTTCATGTTCAACCACCATCACCACCACTATAAAAGCACCACAAAACAGCCCATATAATACATTTTTTTTGTACTACGTCAGAGAGAGAGAGAGAGAGAGAGAGAGAGAGAGAGAGAGAGAGAGAGAGAGAGAGAGAGAGAGAGAGAGAGAGAGAGAGAGAGAGAGAGAGATAGTCCCCCGCACTCCTCGTCAGGATGGACAAGCCAGTCCTCGTGCCGCACGCCAGCAGCACGAACACTCTTTTCTCTTAAGCTTCTCTCTGACGGGCTCAAGCTAGCCCGTGGACCTCCCTTGATGGAGGCCCGATAGAATTATAAAAAAAAAAAAAAAAAAAAAAAAAAAAAAAAAAAGAGAGAGAGAGAGAGAGAGATGAAAACCTGCATTGGCATTCGACCTTCATCTTAACCTGAATTTCAACCTCTCATACGGACGCGTTGACCGAAAGCAAGAGAAAACTGGAGCCCCATAAATAGAGCTTCTGTCGCCCCAATCTGCCACACCCAACCTCGACCCCCTGAGAGCGGCACCAGTTGTCAGATTACCTGGTCCAAACCGGTTTCTCAGCCCTATAAACATGCCTTATTACCCTATATTTAACTTGTCCTTGTGGGGGCTGTCGAGTGTGTGTGTATGTGTGATGATAAGAATTTACAGTGACTTCACTTTTACTATTACCACTATTAACCATCTCATAATTAGTCGACAGATTGCTACTTCTAAAAAAAG
>JACEEZ010025211.1:20000-25000 GCA_016584305.1 Chionoecetes opilio | reverse complement strand
ACATTGAATATGGGAATGAATTACTAAGGAAAATGAATGGTGGTGTAAAATTCAGTCTAAAAGAAGCTATGCAGACAGATGTATACCAAAGAAAACTAATATAATAAATTGGTCCTTAAGTCTATAGTAAATAAAGACGTCTTTCCTAAATAACACTTGGGACGAAGAGTTACCACCATTTATGTTCCCCAAAATTTTCCTAGACACAGTTTCTCCATCTGTTTATAAAGGAGATCAAACAGCTGGCTTAAAAAAATTTTAGAAAACTTAATAGAGAAACAGAAAACGAATAAACAACCATATTATCAGTTTTGGAAATGAAGAGGTTCGTAAAAGTAAATAAATAAAATAATGGAAAAACTATAGAAGAAAAATTAAGTTGAGTGTCGTATGCCTCTACTTGGATTCGAACCAAGGGCCTGAGGTTCTGAACTAGGCTTGTTAACCATTACACCAGATATGTTGATAATGCAGTGCATATTCTTACTCTTTCACACTACTATTCCCTTCTTTTATTCTTTGTGTCTTCTCTCTCTCTCTCTCTCTCTCTCTCTCTCTCTCTCTCTCTCTCTCTCTCTCTCTCTCTCTCTCTCTCTCTCTCTCTCTCTCTCTCTCTCTCTCTCTCTCACTTTTTTTTCTTTCTCTCTCTCTCAGTCTCTACCAGATATGTTGATAATGCAATGTATATTCTTATCCTTTCACATTTATATTCCCTTCTTTTATCCTTTGTGTTTTCTCCATTGTTTTCTCTCTCTCTCTCTCTCTCTCTCTCTCTCTCTCTCTCTCTCTCTCTCTCTCTCTCTCTCTCTCTCTCTCTCTCTCTCTCTCTCTCTCTCTCTCGTTACGGCGTCTGGCCACGAAAAATTTACCTCCTGCCACAAAAAGCTGAACAAAACTATGAACAAAACCACCACGACTATTTTTCTCCTGCAGTGTTTGATCTTCTTTTTAACCTTTTGATGGCAGATTAGGAGGAGGAGGAAGGGAAGGAGGAGAGAGAAGGGAAGGAGGAGGAAGGGAAGGAGGAGGAAGGGTAGGAGGAGGAAGGGAAGGAGGAGAGGGAAGGGAAGGAGGAGGAAGGGAAGGAGGAGGAAGGGTAGGAGGAGGAAGGGAAGGAGGAGGAAGGGAAGGAGGAGGAAGGGTAGGAGGAGGAAGGGAAGGAGGAGAGGGAAGGGAAGGAGGAGGAAGGGAAGGAGGAGAAGGGTAGGAGGAGGAAGGGTAGGAGGAGGAAGGGTAGGAGGAGGAAGGGAAGGAGGAGGAAGGGTAGGAGGAGGAAGGGAAGGAGGAGAGGGAAGGGAAGGAGGAGGAAGGGAAGGAGGAGGAAGGGTAGGAGGAGGAAGGGAAGGAGGAGGAAGGGAAGGAGGAGGAAGGGAAGGAGGAGGAAGGGAAGGAGGAGAGGGAAGGGAAGGAGGAGGAAGGGAAGGAGGAGGAAGGGTAGGAGGAGGAAGGGAAGGAGGAGGAAGGGTAGGAGGAGGAAGGGAAGGAGGAGGAAGGGAAGGAGGAGGAAGGGTAGGAGGAGGAAGGGAAGGAGGAGGGAGGGTAGGAGGAGGAAGGGAAGGAGGAGGAAGGGAAGGAGGAGGAAGGGTAGGAGGAGGAAGGGTAGGAGGAGGAAGGGTAGGAGGAGGAAGGGAAGGAGGAGGAAGGGTAGGAGGAGGAAGGGTAGGAGGAGGAAGGGTAGGAGGAGGAAGGGTAGGAGGAGGAAGGGTAGGAGGAGGAAGGGAAGGAGGAGGAAGGGTAGGAGGAGAAAGGGAAGGAGGAGGAAGGGTAGGAGGAGAAGGAAGGGAAGGAGGAGAGGGAAAAGGGACTAGGAGGAGGGTGGGATGAAACACGTGAAGATAAAGATAAGATAAGACTATCACTTCCTTAATTACATGGAAACTTATCTGAAAAAGCTACAAAACTACAAGAAATACAAAACTACACACAAAAAAAAGGGGAAAAAACTAATCTGTAAATACAAATTGTGTTTTTTCAAATATATTTGATCACACTGATATGTCTCAGAAGCATTAAAGTGTAGCTAGTGGTGATGGTATTGTATGATGATGATGGGTGATGGTGAATTATAGCATTTAACACCTTGAGACCCAGAACGTAATTTCCATCGTAATTTGGGTACCATTAGACGATTTTGATGCATATAAGCAATATTTTATAGATATTGACGCGTTTAGTATCCTTGTCCACTAGCAAATTTGGTATATTCAGTTACTTTTCATTATTTTATGGCTAACAACAGACAATTTTTTATAGCAAAGGAAAAATCTGGGCGTGAAGGGGTTAAAGTTGTTAAGATATACTGTTGAGTAGTTTTGGGGTATAACTGTAGTGTACATACATTTTATTTCTTATTTTGATGTGTATGGTATGCAGTATCGACAAGAGCAATACCGGACATTTAATGGAATACACATTTTAAATTGTGTTCAAACCCCTAGAACCAATTAGCCCCTTGTGGCCCAGAACGTAATTTCCATTGTAATTTGGGTACCATTAGACTATTTTTAATGAATGTAAGCAATATTCTATAGATATGACTTGTTTAATACCCTTGTCCACTAGCTAATTTGATATATTAAGCTACTTTTCGTAATAGCTAACAGACGATTTTATATAGCAAAGGGAGGGTAGGAGGAGGAAGGGAAGGAGGAGGAAGGGAAGGAGGAGGAAGGGTAAGAGGAGGAAGGGAAGGAGGAGGGAGGGTAGAAGGAGGAAGGGAAGGAGAAGGGGGGGAAGGGGTTAAGCACGTAAGGAGCGCCTGTACTTGTAATGCTGTTATAAATGTACCCTTGTTATTGCTGCTGTTGCTGTTCTCTGCAAGTTTTTTTCTCGTTGAAGTGTTCCTTGCTTTCTGTCATCATCATTATCATCATCATTAATATTGATAGTGATGACTCTTCTTACGGCTTCATCACCACCACCATCACCATCACCATCACCACCACCATCACCACCACCACTACCACCACCATCACTATCACCACCACCATCACCACACCACCACATCACCACCATCACCACCATCACCACCATCACCACCACCACCACCATCACCACCACCATCATCACCAGCACCATCACCACCACCACCATCACCACCACCACCATCACCACCACCACCACTATCACCACCACCACCGCCACCATCACCACCACCACCGCCACCATCACCACCACCACCACCATCACCACTATCACCACGACCACCACCACTATCACCACCACACCACACCACCACCACCACCACCACCACACACCACCACCACCACCACCACCACCACCACCACACCACCACCACACACCACCACCAAACCCCCACCACCACCACCACCACCACCACCACCAACCACCACCACCACACCACCACCACCACACCACCACTACACCACCACGACACCACCACCACCACCACCACTATCACCACCAACCATCACCACCACCACCACCACCATCACCACCACCACCATCATCACCACCACCACCACCACCATCACCACCACCACCACCACCACCACCATCACCACCACCACCACCACCACCATCACCACCACCACGACCACCACCACCACCACCACCACCACCACCACGACCACCACCACCATCTGTCCTTCACTTGCCATTCCCAAACCTCAAAACAAGAACACAAAAAAAAATGACAAAAAGAAAGTAGCGTATTTTCCAATTCTTTTGTTCTTTTCATCTCTTATTCCAGTTCTTTTTACCTGGTCTTAATCCTTCATCAATTGCACCTGTTCCTCCATTTCTTCTTTTTCCTCCTCCTCCATTAGTCGCTCCTTAAAACCTAGTGAAGCGGAGAAGAGTGCAGTGTCGTGTGGCTCACTGGCATGCCAACTCGATCGCAGGAAATGGACAGAAACATTTGAACGTCATGCAAGAAAGCACTTCAGATCACCCAACACGCCACACCTGGACACGTGCTAACACCTGCCTGCCTCAACACCATTCACTAACGTACTCGAACCCAAGGAACATAGAATTGAACCCTACTGAATGCCAGACGAAACCCTACAAATTGTCCTCGAGTTCCTAACACCCTTTCTAACACCTGCCTGGCTAGAAACCATTCACTAACGTACTCAAACCCAAGGAACATAGAATTGAACCCTATTGAATGCCAGACGAAACCCTACAAATTGTCCTCGAGATCGTAACACCCTTTCTAGAGACATGCTTCATGGGGTCTACGTAGAATATTGATGCTCAGTTATGATTATAACTCTAAATGCTGTACTCGATCCTAACTAAATACGAGACGAAACCCTACAAATTGTCCTCGTAACACCCTTATTGAGACGTGTTTTATGGGGTTAAGAATATTGATGCTCAGTTAAGATTAAACCTCTAAATGCTGCCTCACGTCTATCTTTAGTTTGAATTGCTTATAGAAAGGATCAAATGCTATCTATCTCCTATGGTTATAATTATGTCTTGCAGGTTTAGATCCTTTATTTATAGGGTTTATAGAAGGTTTCAGATAATATACAGTGCTTCATATACTCGTAAACTACCTAAATGGATACCAAAAGCGTATTGAATAGTTTATATGACACTTCAAAATGTTATGTAGTGTTTGATGTCATCTAAATAATGTTTTTAAGTAGAACCCTCAAGGCGTAAGGCGTGTTAAATAAAATAAGATATTGCTAGATACATAGTTGGTGATTAGACTAACGATGCTCAGGACTAGAACAATGATATAACAATCTGATACGAATCTTTTAATTGGATGTAAGAAGAATAATCTGCATATTAAGAGATGAGAACAAAATAATTCGCAGGTAGAAAATAAACACCCGAGCAGCCAGGCATGTGTCCTATGTAGGTGATGTTCTAGATTATTGAGACCATTAAACGCTCCCGAAAGGTGCCAGACGCCCACAGGGCACGGACCTTAATAAACTCTTTTAAAAATTTTAAAGAGAAAAAGGGGAAGAGAGGAAAAGAAAGAAGAGAAGAGAAAAAATGGATTAAATTTAAAG
>JACEEZ010025211.1:0-15000 GCA_016584305.1 Chionoecetes opilio | reverse complement strand
CCTCCCATCCATTCTTCTTGTCTCCTTGTAACGTACGTCTAATTAAGAGCCATAAATTCACCAATGGTATTAGGACAGGCTGTTAACGTCCCTCCTCTATTGTTATTAGGACTTGACAGCATTATTTTCCCCCCAATGATTCTTTTTTAATGATCTAAATGTCAAGTTAGTGATATTTGTTGATATTTTGATTTGTTTTTGATGGGGTTTTTAAATTTTCTTCGTCGTGTTTGTAGGTTTATGTGGCTCAACTTTTTTCTTGACTGTGTTTGTGTTTTGTTCTTATAGTGATCAATTTCTGTTAATTCGCTGTAAATGTAAGAAGCATATCCTACTTACATCTTCCCATACATTTCCTCCTCCTCCTCCTCCTCCTCCTCCTCCCTCCTCTTCCTCTTCCTCTTCCTCTTCCTCCTCCTCCTCCTCCTCCTCCTCCTCCTCCTCTCCTCCTCCTCCTCCTCCTCCTCCTCCTCCCCCCCTGGACCACTAACACACTCACACACTCCTCTTAAAACTAATCCATCAAAACCTTCATCTATAATACTAGAAATCTTCATTTTTAACCCTTTGCGCTCTCTCTCTCTCTCTCTCTCTCTCTCTACTAATTTTGGCTTCACACAATAGAACAAAAAAAAATTAGATTGATATGATAAATCTCTCTCTCCTTCTCTCTCTTTCTCCCTCTTTTTCTCTCTCTCTTCTCTCTCTCTCTCTCTCTCTCTCTCTCTCTCTCTCTCTACTAATTTAGGCTTCACACAATAGAACAAAAAAAAGATATAGATTGATATGATAAATCTCTCCTCTCTCTCTCTCTCTCTCTCTCTCTCTCTCTCTCTCTCTCTCTCTCTCTCTCTCTCTCTCTCTCTCTCCTCTCTCTCTCTCTCTCCCCTCTCTCTCTTCTCTCTCTCTCTCTTTCCGCACTCACTCCTTTAACCTCCTATTCTCCTTCCTCCAACACCTCCCTCCCTTTCACTCATGGAGGTATTAAGGGCTAAATCTAATACCTCCATGCTCTCACTCCTCTCACTTGCCTTACTCTCACTTCCAGGGAGAGTTGTGACCATTACCAGCGGCTTGGCGCGTATGGCAGTTCCTATGAGGTCCGCTACGTGCTCACTAAATATGCAATGGAAGGTTTCTGTGATGCTCTTAGGTTGGTTTTGATATTATCTCTCTCTTCTCTGTCTCTTGTTCTCTGTCTCTCTGTATCTCTCTCTCTCTCTCTCTCTCTCTCTCTCTCTCTCTCTCTCTCTCTCTCTCTCTCTCTCTCTCTCTCTCTCTCTCACATATACACACACACTTGTTCGTATAAATTGTAATTAGCTTGAGAGAGAGAGAGAGAGAGAGAAGAGAGAGAGAGAGAGAGAGAGGGGAGAGAGAGAGAAGAGAGAGAGAGAGGAGAGAGAGAGAGAGAGGAGAGAGAGAGAGAGAGAGAGAGAGAGAGAGAGAGAGAGGTTAATGAAGATTTGAACCTGACGTACACTACCCCCTCTCACACACACTGTTTTTTTATCTTCTATTAGCTTGTGTCACCTCCTCTCAAAAAAAAGAGTGAAAGCGAGAGAAACTAAAGAGAACATAATACTTTTAGCTATATTACGACAGCACAGGAAGTGTGATGTGGAGAGAGTGGTGAGAGAGAGTTTATTGTATTTTTTTGTGTTGTTGTTGTCTCTGTCTTCTCTGTGTTCTCTCTCTGTCTTCTCTGCTCTCTGTGAAGGGGTTGTGTGTAAATGTAATGTTAATTATGTGTGTTGTGTGTGTGTGTGTTTTGGTTGTGTTTGATGCAGGTACTGTGTATCATCACTTTGCCATGGTTACCTGTGGATGAGTCTCTATTATTTACCTGTTACCTATTTTTTATTACCTATATGATTATTTATATTACCTATTTACCTATATTATCTATTTATTCTATTATTTACCTGTTTCATTACGTCTCAATCACTTCAGGTATGAGATGAGGCCTTGGGGCGTCCGTGTGTCTATCATTGAACCTGGGAACTTTATTGCAGGTATGATTAAAGTTATTGTTGACTGCATATTATGTGTGTGTGTGTGTGGTGTGTGTGTGTGTGTGGTGTGTGTTTTTGTGTGTATTCATCTAGTTGTATTTTTCAGGGCCTGAGCAACGCTCGTATGGCACCCTCTCATTCAACATTTATTTTATCATTCATCTTAGTGGTTTGGGGGAAGCCACACCCCCGGGAGGGGGTTACAAACCCCGGCGACACCCGGTACCCATTTACGCTGGGTGGACGGGGCCTTTTCCGGGTTTTTTAAAGCCCCAAAAAAAAAAGGGGGAAAAATTAAAAAAAAAAAAAAAATTTTTTGGGGGAAAAAGGGGGGGAAAAGAAAAAAAGGGGGAATGGGGGGGGGGGGGGGGGGGGGGGGGTTTTGGGGGGGGGGGGGGGGGGGGTTTTTTTTTTTTTTGGGGGGGTTTTTGGGGGGGGGGGGGGGGGGGGGGGGGGGGGGGGGGGGGGGGGGGGTTTTAAAAAAGGGAAAGGAAAAAAAGGGGGGGGGGTTTTTTTTTTTTTTTTTTTTTTAAATTTTTCCCCCCCTTTTTCTTTTTCTTTTTTTTTTCCCCTTTTCTAAAAAATTTGGGGTTTAAAAAACCCAAAAAAATTTTTTTTAAATTTTTCCCGGGCCCCCTTTTTTTTTTAAAAGGTTTTTTTAAAATTTTGGGGTTGGGGGGGGGGGTTTTTTTTTGTTTTTTAAATTTTTTTTTAAATTTTTGGGCCCCTTTTTAATTTTTTAAATTTTTTTTTTTTTTTTAAAAAAGGGGGGGGGGGGCCCCCCCCCCGGGGGGAATTTTTTTGGGGGGAAAATTTTTTTTAAAAAAAGGGTTTTTTTTGGGGGGGGGTTTTTTGGGGGGTTTTTGGTTTGTGGGGGGGTTTTTTCCCGGGGTTTTTTTTTTTTTTTTGGGGGGGTTTTTTTTTTTTTGGGGTTTTTTTGGGGGGGGGGGTTTTTTGGGGTTTTTTTTTTTTTTTTTTTTTTGGGGGGGGGGGGGGGTTTTTCCCCCGGGGGGGGGTTTTTTTTGGGTGGGGGGGTTTGGGGTTTTGGGGGGGTTTTTGGGGGGGGGGGGGGGTTGGGGGGGGGGTTTTTTTTTTGGGGGTTTTTTGGGGGGGTGGGGGGTTGGTGTGGGGGGGGGGGGGGTTTTTTTTTGTGTGTGTGTGTGGGTGGGGGGGGGGTGGTGTGTGTGGGTGTGTGTGTGTGTGTGTGTGGGGGGTTTTGTGTGTGTGTTTTTTTTGGGGGGTGTGGGTGGGGGGGGGGGGGGGTGTGTGTGGGGGGGTTGTGTGTGTGTGTGGGGGGGGTGTGTGGGTGTGTGTGTGTGGTGTGTGTGTGTGTGGGGGTTTGGGGGTGGGGGGGGGGGGGGGGGGGTTTTTTTTTTTTTTTTTGTGGGGGGGTGTGGGGGGGGGGTTTTGTGTGTTTTTTTTTTTTTGGTGGTGTGTGTGTGTGTGTTTGGTGGGGTGTGTGGGGGTTGTGGGGTGTGTGTGTGGGTGTGTGTGGGGGGGGGGTGTGTTTTTGTGTGGGGGGGTTTTTTTTTGGGGTGTGTGTGGGGGGGGGGGGGGGGTGGGGGTGTGTGGGGTGTGTGTGGGGGGTTTTTTTTTTTTTTTTTTTTTCCCCTTCCCTTTTTAGTTTTTTTTTAAAAATAAAAGGGTTAAAAGGTAAATTATTTTATTTTTTTTTTTCCCCCCCTCTCCCTCTCTCTCCCCCCTCTTTTTTTTCTCTCTCTCTCTTTTTCCCCCCCCCCTTTTTTTTTTTTTTTTAAAAAAAAAAAAATTTTTGGAAGCTTTTTTGAAAGGGAAATTTTTTGGGGGAAAAATGAGCCCAGAAGTGGGGGGGGAAAACCGTTTTCCCAAAAAAACTGATGTTTCCCATGCCCCAAAAGGGGGGGAGTAGTCCGGTGTGATTTGGGATAGCAGAAATTTGCCGTGATGGGTTTGGCCCGTAATGTGCAGAACTCGGGGATTTTAAAAAACGGGAAAGACTCGGGGGTGTTACTATGACCAAAAAATCACGCTCTTTAAAGGGGGTATTTAGGTTTTTCTATGTTTTGGTAAATTTGCTTAGGTTAGGTAGGTTGGGAAGGTTTAAAATAAGGTAAACCCTTTAAACCCGGGGAAAATGTTTTAAACCCCTTTACACCAGAAACTTCCTTTGCTATATAAAATCGTTGTTAGCCATAAAATAAAAAGAAAAAGGAAATACAGTAAATAACCCCAAAATTTAAATAGGGACAGGACCTAAAAAGGTCATAGCTATAAATAAAAAATTTGGGTTTTAGTCACTAAAAAAACGTTTAAAAAGGTTTTCCCAAAAACAATGGGAAAATTTTCGTTCCTTTTGGGGTAAGGGGTTTAAAAAACCTATACGGCAAACCCCTTTAAATGTGTTTAATGTGTGAATTAATAAATAATAGGGGTTTAAAGTGATTAAAAAAAGGAGGGGAGGGGGAAAAAAAGGTTTAAAAGGTTTTTGGGTTTTGAAAATTTGGAGTGGTTAGATTATTTATGATGGAGAAACAATGGAGATGTGATAGAAAAAGGGTTGTTGTTTTTTGTTCGGTGTGTGTGTGTGTGTGTGTGTGTGTGTGTGTGTGTGTGTGTGTGTGTGTGTGTGTGTGTGTGTGTGTGTGTGTGTGTGTGTGTGTGTGTGTGTGTGTGTGTGTGTGTGTGTGTGTGTTGTGTGCGTGTGTGGTGTGTGAGAGAGAGAGAGAGAGAGGAGAGAGAGAGAAGAGAGAGAGGAGAGAGAGAGAGAGAGAGAGAGAGGAGAGAGAGAGAGAGGAGAGAGAGAGAGAGAGAGAGAGGAGAGAGAGAGGAGAGAGGCGAGAAGAGAGAGAGAGAGAGAGAGAGAGAGAGAGGGAGAGAGAGAGGATAAGATACTTTGATCCTATCTAGACACTTTGCAAGTACCAACGACAAGGTTATTGACTATACAAAGCGCTACCACGCCAGGACGAACCTGGTGGGCTCGAACCGTTGACCGAATGCAGGGACGCTGCACGCGAGCCCACAGCTCTACCAACCGAGCCACCTTGACGGGTCGAGAGAGAGAGAGAGAGAGAGAGAGAGAGAGAGAGAGAGAGAGAGAGAGAGAGAGAGAGAGAGAGAGAGAGAGAGTATAAATATCACTGACAGGAAGACACATGAAGCAAGGAGAAATATGTAAATTGGGGGAAAAACAAATGATTTCTTAACAATATTCTGATGGAAGTGAGAAAGCGGAGCAGAAAATGTGTCCAATAAATGTGTTGAAGGTAATTGACGCGTCTTCTGATAAATTTAATGCGGAAAATTAAACAAATTGAAAAAAATAAATGAGAGCTGCGTGAGAGGATGTATGCATGACTGGGAAGAACATGAAAGAGTGAGAGTGAATGTGTGCAAAAGAAAATTAATATTCTTCACGTGAGTGTATGATGACTTGTAATTCAGGGGAGAGAGAGAAAAGAAGAGAGAGAGAGAGAAGAGAGAGAAGAGAGAAGAGAGGAAGAGAGAGAGAGAGAGAGGAGAGGAGAGAGAGAGAGGAAATTTTTAAAGAACCAGACAGGGAAAAATTGAAAACTAATTTAAATTTTATACAAAGGGGTTTTTCAAAAGTGAAAAAATAAGAATTATGTTAACCTTTGAAAGAAAACACCACCAAAGGGGACTACAAACACACAAAACACCAAAACCACACACACACACACACAAAAACGACCCAACAACCCACACACACACAAATACCCCCCAAACCCACACATCGTACCCACAACCCAAAACTTTGGATTGAGGACTTTATTTTCCGTGGGCCTTTGACACACTCCACCCACCCAAACCATACAACCAACAAAGAGAAACAAAACAAAAAAAAAACAAAAACAAAACAAACAAAAAAAAACGAAAAAGGGGCAGAAACAAAAAAATACAGTAAAAAAACACACAACACTAATTATACATTATTTTTCCGGTTTCCTTGACAAACCACCCCCACACACCACACAACAAAACACACAACCCAACACACACACCAACACACACAACACACACACACACACACAAAACAAACCGCTTACACACCCACACACACACCACACACATCCAAAACACACACACACAACACACACCCAAACACACACACACACACACACACACACACACACAAACACAACACACACACACACACACAACAAAACACACACACACACAAGATTGGGACATTATTTCCGGTTCCTTGAACACCCCACCCACACACACACCCACCACAACCCCCACAAAACCACACACACGACACACACAAAACACACCACACACACACACACACAAACACACACACACACCCCCCAAAAAAACCACCCCACACACCAAAAAACCCCAAAACACAAAACCACACAAAAACACACACACACAGCACACACACACAACACACACAAAAAGCCACACCACACACACAACGCCCCCACCACCACGCCCCAACACCCACACACCACCACACACACACACACACACACACACACACACACACACACACACACACACACACGCACGCACATACACTCACACGCACACAACACACACTCAATCGTTGACGAAGCTATAAATGCTTAAACATATAGGTACACATATAATTTTTTGGTTACATTTGATATATCATTATTTATAACTAGAAAGGTGTTTGAACTCCCCCCCCTCCTCCTCCTCCTCCTCCTCCTCCTCCTCCTCCTCCTCCTTGTTTTAGTGTACGAAAAAAAAGAAATAAAATAACGCGACTAAACAGTTGAATAGTTTTGAATATTTTTTTCATCAACACAAACTTTTTATGAAATCTGATCATCATCCATTTATTTTTATTTCTATATTTTTATTATTCGATCTATCATTTTTTTCTCTCACAACTTCTTTGTCTCATTTTACCATTCATTCATCTGTTTATTTATATTCTTCACATCCTTTCGTTCTGTTTCTCTCCTATTCTTATTATGATATTCCTTAACACCTGATCAAAGATGGCAGAAGAGGAGGTAGGAGAGAAATTATGATAAAGAGGAATGGAAAGAAAGGACATTGGAAAGTGGGAAATGAGGGCAAATAAGAAACTGAGAGAAAAACAATGATGATTTATTGTTTAGAGCAGAGAAAGAGAAAACAATAAGAAGGAAGAGAACTAGACATTTACTGAATACTAAAAGACAACGGTAAATTATGACGTTTACAGAAAAAGATGAAAACAAAAACTGTAATCGGAGAGAAAGTATCGAGTATAAAAACTAATGAAGATGAAATGAGTTTAGGTTAAATTTAGGTTAATTTTGTATTATAATTGTTTTTGTATCTGTAATTTATCAGTATTGGTATTATAGAATTATGAAGACAAAAACTGGAATTGAAGAGAAAGTATCGAGAATAAAAAGTAATGAAGATGAAATGAATTCAGGTTAATTTTGTGTTATAATTATTTTTGTCTCTGTAATTTTGTTCTGTATTGGTGATATCATACTAACTAGATGTCTTACAAGTCAATAGGAGTAGAGGAAAAATATGAAAACATGACGCAATTGGGTTCTTATAATACAAATAACAATAGAATCTGACATGATTTCATCTATTTCGCCAGCTGCTTGTTGGCTACCGAATAAAATCAACTGAGATAAAAAATAAATAAAACTATCGAATCATTGAGATAAGGAATCGACATGTAAAGGCTGATTCACACTGGCGTTTTTTCGGCATTTTTATCTGGACGAGAAGTCGGTCTCTTGAAAGACCGAGCGATCGGTGTGTGATTTTTGTTGAAAACCTATTGCGATCATGACACCAGCCCCAGACCCAGACCCCTTCTCGTCAGATAAATATGCCGAAAAAACGCCAGTGTGAATCAGCCTTTACTCGACACGTAAGGGATCAGTTTTCTCGTCCACCAATGTTACCAATGTTACCAATGTTACCAATGTTACTAATTATTGTAACGCCCGGGATGTGCAAACTCTTCTTGTAGACAATGATAATAACAACATTGAAGTGATGTAACATGATGGATGATCGAAATGATGATGATGGAGATGATGGAGATGATGATAAGGGCCCGTGATGATAAGGGTAACGTGATGGAGATGATGATAAGGGCCCGTGATGATAAGGGTAACGTGATGGTGATGATGATAAGGGCCCGTACGAGAAGATATAAAATAAATAAAATAGTTGAATACGATAAAGGCGATGAATATGAGTATGTACACGAAAATGAGATGAGAAAAAAAATGGAACATGCAAACCAAACAAGTGTTAATTCAGAGTAAAGTTGATAAATAAGAGAATTAAAGGTACGCAATGAGGCACAGAACGCGTCTCTGACATGTCATTGCTTTTCCAGAGACTCAAAGAAACAAAGGCAAAAGACACCTCTAGTATTAGTCCTTTTTTGTGTCTCCCTTATGTCAGTTATAAAGAAAACACTGACTGTTGTGCAATGCGGCAGTATAATGGCATGGCTATGACCAGGAAAAGAACTGAAAAAAAACCCCTGTAGAAAGAAAGGATTGAAGAAGTGAAACTTACTGAAGAAAAAGGGATTAGGAGGAGGAAGAAAAGGAGGAGAAGGAGGACCATTGTGTTTTGATATATGACGCACGAGACAAGCCTTTTTTCTCTCTATATATCACAAGAGACTGGCTAAAGGACAAAAAAAAAGTAGTAACTAAAAAACATCCCGCGATTGTACCAGTCACACCATGACCTTACCCCCGACGGAAACACGACTGAGTCCAGCACTTTCTACCATCTTTCCAACACCCATGACCACCTTCACCACCTTCACCACCACCTTCACCACCACCACCACCACCCCCACCACCACCACCACCACCACCACCACCTTCACCACCACCACACCACCACCCACCACCACCACCTCACCACCACCACCACCTTCACCACCACACCACCCACCAACCTTCACCCACCCACCACCTTCACCACCCAACCTTCACCACCTTCACCACCACCACCACCACACCACCACCTTCAACCACCACCACCAACACCACCACCACCACCACCACCCACCACCACCACACCACCACCTTCACCACCACCACCACACCACCACCTTCACCACCACCACCACACCACCACCTTCACCACCACCACCACACCACCACCTTCACCACCACCACCACCACCTCTTCTCGCACCCTTCTTTTTCTGTATTTCTGTTTTTCTGTATCTTTCGTATACTTGCCCCCCCCCCCCCTCTACTTTCCTCATCTTCCCGTCCAGATCTTTCCTTTACTATATAAAATCGTCTGTTGTTAGCCATAAAATTACGAAAAGTGACTGAATATACCAAATTAAGTAGTGGACAAGGATATTAAACAGGTCATATCTATATAATATTGCTTATGTTCATTAAAATCGTCGAATGGTGGTTATATTACAATGAAAATTACGTTCTGGGCCTCAAGGGGTTAACTTGTAAACTCGCACCCCCAGGACACAGACGTCACCCCGGTCCTCGGCGCCTTCACGGAGGGCCTGGTGCAGCGGTGGCCCCAGGCGCGCTACACTCCCATGAGCCTATACTTCCGCTGCAGAGTCTTCATAGCCACGCACTGCCCCGAGTGGGTGTACGAAAAGCTGTATATTGGGTGAGAATTAAGAGATGTATTGTAGTGATTGATTTAGAGATGAATTATAAGTAGATATGAGTTATGAGTTATGAGTAAATTGGTAGAAGTAGTACCATACATACCTACAGAAAAATAAGCGAAGCTACAGAGCCATGAGCCCTTACCGAGGTAGTTCCTGTTACTGAACACTATCCTACATCCACCTCTCTTCCCCATCCATGAAATGATCCAGCCTCCTTTTAAAGCTCCCTATTGACTCCGCACTAACTACCTGACAACTGAGTCCATTTCAATAATTTACCGCCCTATTTGTGAACCAGTTTTTCCCTATTTCTTTTTTAAATCTACGCTTTTCCAGTTTGAATCTGTTACTTCTTGTTCTATCCTGATTAGATGTTTTGTAGTGATTGCTTTAAAGAAGAGTTATGCAATATACAACGATGGTACAATACAATACCATAGTAGTGATTGCTTTAAAGAAGAGTTATGCAATATACAACGATGGTACAATACAATACCATAGTAGTGATTGCTTTAAAGAAGAGTTATGCAATATACAACGATGGTACAATACAATACCATAGTAAGATTATAGTAGACAATATAAATAGGTGATACAGAGTGATTTTAAAGTCCTAGGACATACATACACATACATGCTTCTACCGTGAGCCTCTGTTTATC
Organism: Chionoecetes opilio; assembly: GCA_016584305.1. Taxonomy (NCBI): domain Eukaryota; kingdom Metazoa; phylum Arthropoda; class Malacostraca; order Decapoda; family Majidae; genus Chionoecetes; species Chionoecetes opilio. The sequence goes on along the minus strand of JACEEZ010025211.1, from coordinate 4,706 downwards.
GAAAGTGTAAAATATTGAAGAGTGAAGAGTGAAGGGAGTTTTTTTAGTGATTGAATTATTTTTATATACGAGTTAGTAGACAATATAAATAGGTGATACAGGGTGATTTCAAGCTCCTAAGACATGCAAGCTTCTACCGTGAGACTCTGTTTATCGAAAGTGTAAGATATTGAAACCTGAAAAAAATGATATTGTATTGACGGGAATGTGGAAATGAATGACGTAATATTGTAAAATACATAAAAGAAGGAATGAGAAAAAGCATAAATTGTTGCCTTTACTGTACCTTGTTTATTTGACCTTGTATTGTACTGTACTGTTTACCTCAACTGTATTTCGATAAGATTATTTTTGAGATGCTCTGAAAACTTATATTTTTCTGTTTTTACTGTTTTGGTTTTCCTATGTCTTCTAAGTTAGTTGTTTACGAGCAAGATTGTTAAGCCTACATAAAACATTCACTACTACAGGTGGAGGTGTGGCTGTTCGAGATATCAATGTATTTTTGTATTTTGTTTTGATAGCTTCCTTAATTAATTTCCATTTGACCTTTTCTTTACCACACATTTCTTCTTCTTGTGACCTTTGACGCTTAGTATCGCTTCATAGATCCTCTTCACCTTCGTCTCCTTAGTTAAGAATCTTTTCAACTCTTCCTTTAGCTATATCACTTGGAATCCTAATTAATTGTCTTCTTTGTGTTCTTTACAAAAACATCTCTTCCTACGAAGCCTCATTTCCGTTTTCTATATGTACGGCCTTATAGGGAGACTGTTCTATAGGCGCTGGTCGGGTCATTCCGTAGCCTATCTCTTCACTTTTTTTGTGTGTACACTGATAGGTCTCCCGTTTTCTTAAATCTTAGTTACGATCGTTAAGACTTTGTTAACACGCGTCCCAGTGACTTTCATGGCAACGAACAGGATCTTAAATCTGTCCAGACAGAGAACAAGAACTCTATCTACAAGACGATCTACAAAACTTATATCTTGGCTTACATTTATTTGACTCTGATGATGTCCTTTGCATTGAGCTAATTTCTAATATGTGATGTGTTGTATAAAAAAATATTCTCTCTCTCTCTCTCTCTCTCTCTCTCTCTCTCTCTCTCTCTCTCTCTCTCTCTCTCTCTCTCTCTCTCTCTCTCTCCCCTACGGTTCGATCCTCCCCTACATTGTCTCCACTTTTTTATAATAGTCTTTTTATAACCTAGTTTTCTCCCTGTTGGACATACTCTCTCTCTCTCTCTCTCTCTCTCTCTCTCTCTCTCTCTCCTCTCTCTCTCTCTCTTTTCTCTCTCTCTCTCTTCTCTCCTCTCTCTCCAAGGATAGGCACAAATCTTTCCCTACTTCATTATCAAAACTTAAAAATCACTTAAATCTCGTCTCAGTATCCCTTGTAGAGGCGCAGAAGAGACAACATTTGAAAGGACATTGAGTCGAGCAAGGCCTTTAAACTTGCATGAGATTAAGCTAAGAAAAAAAATTGTAATCAATGGAGATAAAAAATAGATGACACATAGTTAAAAGAGTAATCGACAAGGCTTTCCACTGGTTTCACAGGTTTTATAGGAACAACAAAGCTAAAAAAAAAAAAGGGCAAAGAACATGAACCCCTGTGACGAGTAAACTGTCTTCCTTGTATAGGCTCTTAATAGATATCAGGCGACTTCTTGCTCCATAGTCTTGTGTGACGACGTGTTTTGACTTTGTACTATACACCTTAATCATTGCAGGAAAAATGCCTCTCGCTCACAAAACAGTATTTTTTCCCCTTTTTTGTTTCAGAATGAGCGTGGATAAGTGGTCTCCTCAACAATTTTTCTTTTTCTCACATGCAAGTTTTAAAGGCCTCGTTCAACTCAATGTCCTTTCAAATTCGGTGCATATCTCTTTTTTTTACAATTTGATCGTTACATTGCATTATGTTACGGACAAGATCACATGCCTGAGGTCTCTTGTTTGTTGAATTAAGTCATATATAAAATCCTTGTAATTCACATTTATGTATTACTGACCGAGGGTTTGGTGAAGAAGTAACGTGTTTCTTCCTATAAAAACACCCATCAACCTATATTTGTACTATATTTAAATGCGTTCAATATAATAAATTAAGGAAGAGAGATTAAATAGAAATATTAACCCTCACAATCACAACTTTCATCTTCCTTTTTATTCCTTCAGTCTGTATCGAGTCCAGATTCTCAACCAATACACACAAATTTGTCTTAATCATACGTTTACATCAAAGTTTTTATCAGTTGTTTTATCCAAGTAATTAATCCCACGTCTGTCCAACCCTACCTGAATCAAAACAAAGATCTCTGTGTGTGTATTTCGCTTCCTGCTCCGCTAATTTCCGGCTCCTTTTCCTCTATCTCTTCCTATCCAAACACATATATTTAAGACACCACCTCCTTCTCCACCTCCAACCCTTGCTCAGTCATGGCAAATTAAATAAACCAACTCAGACAACACTTCGGAACATTGATTTTGAAGCAGCGCCGAGTGTCATTTGTTGTCTTTAATGAATCAAATCAGAAAAAAAATGAGTCGTGACGAAATTTTAGATGGAGAAAGCAGAGTTACCTGTCTATAAAGGTAAAGGTAAGGGGAGAGAGAGAGAGAGAGGAGAGAGAGGAGAGAGAGAGAGAGAGAGAGAGAGAGAGAGAGAGAGGGAGGGAGAGAGAGAGAGAGAAGAGAGGAGAGGAGAAGAGAGAGAGAGAGAGAGAAGAGAGAGAGAGCAGAGAGAGAGAGAGAGAGAGAGAGAGAGAGAGAGAGAGGAGAGAGAGAGAAGAGAGAGAGAGAGAGAGAGAGAGAGAGAGAGAGGAGAGAGAGAGAGGAGAGAGAAAAGAGAGAGAAGAGAGAGGAGAAGAGAGAGAGAGAGAGAGAGAGAGAACATTGCAAAATAAAAAAATTGAGAAAGGAAAAAAATAACTAAATTGGTATGGGAAGAGACGAAGCGTAAAGAAGACGTGAGAGATGAAGGAAGGGGAGGGGAGGGAAGGGAAGGGAAGGGAAGGGAAGGGAAGGGAAGGGAAGGGAAGGGAAGGGAAGGGAAGGGAAGGGAAGGGAAGGGAAAGAGGGAAGGGAAGGGAAGGGAAGGAAAGGGTCGGGGTATATGAAGTGTAAAAATGAGCTTATCAATCACGTTCATCAAGAAACCTTTTTACGAGCCAAACATGACTTCTTTTCACTCAAGATTCGCATAAGGTATCTTTCCCTTACACGACGCAAAAAAAAAGATTCGTTCCTTGTTTCATTACTCTCTCTCTCTCTCTCTCTCTCTCTCTCTCTCTCTCTCTCTCTCTCTCTCTCTCTCTCTCTCTCTTATGGTTACATCCCAGCTGCAATTACTATCTCACGTACTGTAGAGGAGGAGGAGGAGGAGGAGGAGGAGGAGGAGGAGGAGGAGATGCACTACTCTGATACACCTTTTTGGACCGCCTTAATGAGTCATGAAAAACCCTCTTTTAGGTCATGAGAATCAGTTGGTCGTGAAAGAGTTGTACAGTACGTCCGACTACGATCTCTTTGTGTACATTTCACTGGTGGAGCGAACGAAGCATATCTCTCTCTCTCTCTCTCTCTCTCTCTCTCTCTCTCTCTCTCTCTCTCTCTCTCTCTCTCTCTCTCTCTCTCTCTCTCTCTCTCTCTCTCTCTCTCTCTCTCACACACACAGGTACCAGGTAAGAGTATTAGAAACCAGGTATTTGATTACTAGGAGAGACAAGCTAGTGGGTAAGAGGATAGAAAGGAATAAATAAGGTAATAGTATTTTAAACAGAGGGTATTTAGCTGGTTATAAGGGGTTGAAGTAAGCGATAAGGGTGTAGGAAATGGGATGTAAGTGTATAAAGGATTCAGTTCAGGTATTTATAAGTTTGGAGTGTGCGAGTGTACGAGTGGATGTGGAGTGAAGTGTGTCGAGGTGGAAGTGTAAAGGGCTGGGTGTTGGAAGTGAGCCAAAAGGATAAGAATGAAAGCAGTGTGCCCGAGGGTAGTGGTAGTGGTGGTGGTGGTGGTGATGGGTGTGGTGGTAGTGGTAGTGGTGGTGGTGGTGATGGGTGTGGTGGTAGTGGTAGTGGTGGTGGTGGTGGTGGTGGTGGTGGTGGTGGTGGTAGTGGTAGTGGTGGTGGTGGTGGTGGTGGTGGTGAGGTGGTGGTGGTGGTGGGTGTGGTGGTGGTGGGTAGTGGTAGTGGTGGTGGTGGTGGTGGTGGTGGTGGTGGTAGTGGTAGTGGTAGTGGTGTGGTGATGGGTGTGGTGGTAGTGGTAGTGGTGGTGGTGATGGTGGGTGGTGGTGGTAGTGGTAGTGGTGTGGTGGTGGTGGTGGTAGTGGTAGTGGTGGTGGTAGTGGTGATGGTAGTGGTGGGTGGTGGTAGTGGTAGTGGTGGTGGTAGTGGTGGTGGGTGTGGTAGTGGTGGTGGTAGTGTGGTGGTGGTGGGGTGGTGGTGGTGTAGTGGTGGTAGTGGTAGTGTGTGGTGGTGGTGGTAGTGTGGTGGTGGGGTGTGGTGGTGGTGTGCTGGTGGTGGTGGTGTAGTGGGGTGGTGAATGGTGGAAGTGGTGGTGGTGGAAGGTGTAGTGGTGGTGTTCAATCAAGTTCAAGTTCAATTTTATTGCCAGTATAATTAAATTACATAAGGAAACTACAACAAAAAAAATTTTTTGCAATAATTAAGTGGCACGGTTGGAGCAGTCCCGGTGAAA
>JACEEZ010025210.1:57964-77081 GCA_016584305.1 Chionoecetes opilio | reverse complement strand
ACACACACTAAACCACCCCACACACACACACACACCACACACACACACCCCCACCCACACACACACAACTCCTTTCAGTAAAGGAAGATCAAGTGATGCTAAGTAACGAATATAACATGTTTAGAAGGGACAGAAGTGGCAGAAGAGGTGGTGGAGTTATGATACTGACAACATTAGGGGTAAAGGGTTTAAGAAAAGTGGAGCATGGAGAAGGAAAGAGCTGAAACAGTGAGTGTACAAATAGAAGTCAGAAATAGAGAAACACAGACACTAGTGGCAACCTGTGTACCACCCAGAACACAGACACTAGGGGCCAACCTGTGTACCACCCAAAAAGAAAACACAGGACACTAGTTGGGCAAACCGTGTAACCACCCACGAACAAATACCTGGAACAAGGAAGAACATGAGAAAGTATTAGAAGACACCTTGAAGGTCTTAAACAAAATAATCAAGAATAGTAAAGACACATGCTGGTTGGAGACTTTAACTGCAAAGAAGTAAAATGGGAGACATTGGAAGGAGGAAATGAAATTACCTGGGGAATAGATTGTTGGAAACTGAGAATGGAAAACACGATGACTCAATGGGTGACAGGAAAACACAAGATAGAGGGCAGATGACGAAACCAGCAAGACTGACCTACCGTAGATAACAGTGAAGTCGTAAGGCGCCAAATATTACGAATTATAGCATCACTACTGATTTTTATGTGCCACTGAAGATGTTACACAGTAGTTTATATCATGACTGTATAATCTACCCTGTTTCCCGCGTTGTTTTATGCTTTGTAATCTGCAAGTATAACTGTTGCGGCATTTGCTTCTCACGTTTTTCTCTCGCGCGATGGGGGACAGACAGTAAACAGTAGCTTTTCGGGCCCCCGGCAGGGAACACAGACTTGCCAAGATCTTTCAAACTTGGAATAAGATTTTGTTCACGTTGGCAGCAGGAATTTTATATATCCAAAGCATTCTTCCGCACAGGGCTAATATATAGAGACCTTGTTTTTACTTTACCCTTCTATTTCCCTGAATTCCCCAGGGTGGGCGACATCTCAAACTGTTGGGTCCTAAAAATACTAGGCTGGCGAACTTTACTTGATTGTCTTTACTGTTAGTAGGGTTATTATAGTGAGGTCCGCCAATAGCCAACGCGGTTTTATTTTTGTTTAATTTGTTCAATTTATTAGGCCCTAAATATGACACAGAATAAGGGACACAAAATGACCACAGACTTTCCAGATAGTACCATTCTTAACTTTCCTGAAACATGGATGTACAAATGTAAGTTATTAAACGCCACCACACGTCTGTACATAACAAAGAACGTAGCAAACTGGCGACTTCAATTGTGATCTACGGTAGTGTTAACCAATTGTATAGACCCTAGCAACATGAGATGCCATTATGGCTTGCCCCATTGGAAAAAAAGTGACACCCTATATAACTTGAGAAAAAATGGAGGACGGAAAAGGAGGGACATAAAGGAGGAAGAAGGAATTGTTACATCTATTGTACAAAAGGGACACCAAGAGAAACTTTGTTTTGGGGGAGAAAAAACTATCTTTCGGCGAAAAAAATAACATGGAAGAACCGAAAAAATACTATGAAGGACAAATTTGGCCTTGGGACAGTAAATGAAAGGAAGTGGACAGATTGTTGGCAAAGTGAAATACAACCCAGTTTTTCTGAGCATTATATGAGGGCGCCCGCCCGCGGCAGGTCAGAAGGGTGATAACACCACCGCGGAAAAAATAAATTGAAAATGTTACATCAAAACAGAGAACCTGAATTACCCCGCTCTACAGGAGGGTGGGCGTTGGGAGGTTGGCATTCCTTCTTCCGTACATTTTCCATAAGGTCGAAAAGGTCCGCTCCTATTGTTTACAAAGTGATTTTCTGCTTCGGATTACTTGGAAACACATTCAGGACAGGGAGCGGCCGTGGCAGAAGGGTTTTCTATAGGAAGGGGTACTATCTCACACCCACACTCAAACCAATGGCCAAGGGGAGACGAGGGACGGGCCTCCGGGACGGTCAGAGCGTTTGACCCAATGAGGAAGCGTTCGGATCGCCACACTGCCTCCTTCCTTCCCTTCCCCCCTCCCTTCCCTCCCAACGCAGGAGAAAAGCAAACGAGAGCTTTCTCTGGATGCGGGCATTACTTTCGCCATTATCAAGATTCTTACAGCATTGACAATAGTGTTGGCCCGTTTTGAACGTGTCCTTTTCTGTTCCATTCCCCTCCACCTCTCCAAAAAATCCTCCTGCTGGTTTGGCGTTCCATGAAGTGCTACCTTACTTTTTAATTCAGATTACGAGGCTGACGGCGAGAAATCACCGAGGTCAGGACTGAAGGAAGGGGGGGGACGGGCCAGCCTGTCCGTAAGGCTGTTTGACCTCCTCCGCCCCGCCTCCCCAAGCAACTACAAGCCGCCCCCTTAGGCCCTCAAAAGGAAAAAGTGCAGTGACCTTTTCAGTTACCTCCTCGGGACCTCATGCCTGTCAAACAAACAAACCTTCTACACCACATAAATCGACGCACACACCAGGTTGGCCTAAACCGACCCTAAAAGGACGTCCCCACCTGTACGAGGGGACCCCGATGACTGGGACCAGCTGTTGGAGTACCCAGTAAAGGCATGGGGGTGGGGTAAGGAAGAGGGGCAGGGGATTCCTCCGGGACCCGGAAAATGGAAGTCAAGACTATCAGCTGTCTACGCCATGGATGGGTGGAATACAGGGAGGGTCCCGAAGTACGAGGCAGTTAGGTTCCACCCTGGGCATACTCGGTTAAAGCGCACAATCTCGTATACCGAAACACATAACTAATGGTTTTAAAATATTAGGTTTGGTTTCCAGGGGGGAAACACCCATCAATTGTATAATAAAAAAAAAAAAAAAAAAAAAACACATGGTTTTTCAAAGCTAACAAAGAAACTATAGCAACACCAACAAAAACACACAGGCCGTTCTATATTTACCCACACTGTACTTTACCTATTCTGTAAGAAAAAAGCATTCTGAAAGAGAAAAATAGGCACAAAATAAACATCAACTAAACTACACATTAATTAAAAAAATAAAAACATGCATAAACAATGCAAAACAGACGTTGTGATATGTAGGGACGCCTCCGTGATACAAAGAGGAAAGGTAGTGTAGGGTTTTCGTCATGTCTTATTACACGCCTGAAAAAAACTTCAGCTCTCTCTCTCTCTCTCTCTTTTATGTTCATGGTCCCCATAAACTCCATTCATTCCATCTCCATTTGCTCACCACAACACCCACACCCACCACACACACACACAAAAAAAAAAAAAACTTAAGATGGGAATTTACAACCCACACTAACTTTTAATCCTTTGAAAGCACTTTTCGTGAAGCACTGCTTAATGTTCTTACTTTAAGACCTCCTCTACATTCAATGTTTCCACCCACGGTTTTTACCCAAGATTCGAATAGGATTATTTGTCAAACACAAAAACTATTCCCCCAGGGAAGCAGTGTTTCAGTATACGGGTCCTTTTTAGTGTGTGTTCCAGCGGGCAAGGGCACATTCACACTTGAAATGTTCTATTGTGTTACTTGTAATACTCCTCTACACTCCAATGTTTCCACCAACGTTTTTACCCACAAGATTCAGAATTGGTTTATATAATTGTGCAAACAAACTACACTATGTCACCCAGGGAGGGCAGGTGGTTTCTTATTACGGTAGTGTAGTGTTCCAGGCAAGGGCACATTCACTTGAAATGTTCTATGTTTTACTGTAATACTCCTCTACACTCAATGTTCAATCTGCTCTACATTCAATCAACCCAGGGAGCAGTGTTTCAGTATAAGAGTACACTCAACCCTCGGCGATCGCGTTTTATGGCTATCACGCCTGAATGTACCTCAACCCTCGGCTATAGCGCATCAAGCTATCAAATTTTACGGCTATCAGGCAGACATTCATTTTTCATTTTTTTACACTTTGGCCTATAGCGCCGGTTGGTTGGAATGACCTCCAGCAGAGCATTTCTTAACCCCTTCACTGCGGCTGGTACAAATACGGTCTCTCAGCTATCTAAGGGTTCACTGCGGCTGGTACATATATGGTTTCTGTATTTAAACTCCGCGCTCAATGATGTTGTGGGTAAATATTCGTTGTGATAGGCTTGTATGGCAACAGTGTCAAGTGTTGCGATATAATAGAACCTCTTTTTCTGCTTGCGTGAGTTAGTGTGACTAATAAGGTCAAGCGGTACAGCACGACGTGTTGACGCTGCCGCGCCCTCTACTTCAATGGCGAGGCTAAATAGTCAAGATATTCAATATATTCTCGATGGATATAAAACAGAAGTATGAATGAATGAATGAATGCATGAATGAAGCATTTATGTACCAAAATAAGCTGTATTTTGTTGAGTAGTAAGTAGTTTCATTGTGCGTCTGGCAGCACGGTCACGGCCCTGTTGCTGCACTTTGACGTAACTCTTCACTTAGCTGGTAGCCTCCACCAAGACCAAACATAGATTTTCTGGTATGGAATGAGCATCCTATTCACTTAGGCACTTTAAAATATGATCAGTAATTATTTTATATTTTAATTAAACCTGCCGCACAGGGGGGTAGGCCTATGAATTTGATATCCGCAGTGAAGGGGTTAAGCAAATCTTACTGGGTGACATAAGATAGAGGCAATAATAGAAGAAATAAATATAAATGGAGATCAAAATTGTGATGCAGTAATAAGAATGTACTTCTGGATCTTACACACACAGACATGATGAGCCATTGCATCCCAGAAGGATTTTATGAATAAATATCTTGTCGCCCAGTAGCTTAAAAAGGTCCTTACTGGGCTACTGGTTTTCCATCACTGGGACATTTTGGTCGCCCTGTAAGCATGTTAAAAAATTCACTGACCTCCAGGGCTCGGACGGTAGGCCCTGGAGGTTCACTTGAGGGCTATATACTTGAGGTGGAGGTGCAGGCAGGATTTTTATAGTGACTGGTGCCTGTGATTACAGGCTCATGTTGCCCCCCTGTGTCTTCAAACCAAACCTCGGCGACAGCACATCAGGCTACCAAGTTTTACTGCTCTCACAGCCTTGTTTATGTATTCACAACCATGTCTATCGCACTAGGTTTGCCATGGCTGCAGCCAGTCGTGGCCAGACCTAGCGAGGGCTTGCAGATTAGTTTGTTTGACGTCAGGGGCTGCATACACAAATTTGTTACTGAACCTTAACAGCTGTTCAGGCCAAGACATTTTGATTAACTAATATTTGATCGTTAAGCACTAAATGGTTATTCACAAAACTGTAAGATTTAGCAGTACTGATAAAGCCTTAAATGTGCCGGGGAGCACCATGGCCTCTTTACAAACAGGCATTGGAGCCGCCGCCGCTAGTCAAACATGGCAGCCCAAGGAAAACATTCAAGTCAGCTGTCCATATATAAACAAAGATGAGACCGTGCAGACAGTAGATTATGTCATGTTGTGATGATAATGGTATCGTTTTCAATCATTATAACATTGAAATGGAGACTATGACTGCCCATGGGTATCATACCCTTGAAACTCAACATTTCGCTACATTTAGTGTTGCTGACCGGTCTTCTTTCTGTTTAACGTCACATTTTCCCATATCTTATGAGGTTAGGGGCATTTTCACAGTAACCTAGGCCATCATTGTCTCACAGCACAAAAATTTAGATTGTCTTTTATCACTTTGGTTGCAGTGAATATTGAAGGATCAATTGTATATTGTATAGAATATTTTTACCAAAAAGCTGCAGATATTATGATAATTTCACAGTAACAACAATACATTGCCACAACTGTAAAAAATGTATTCAACAACTTGAAAAACTGAACACCTCAAATTTTTGTATATATTTACCACAATTAAAATAGGTTAATATGTTATAAAATATACACGTTAAATATAATAAGTATGTATAGTTTATATATTCAGCGCCGACATAGTTTGTGTTACACTAATTTTTCCGTCCACAATGTCCACTCTGACACATCGGTCTGTATCTTATGCCTGAATATAAGAATATATACTATATATAGTCCCTTATAGTGTCTTGTATATCAATGAAAAACAATAGACTTTCATATATTCTGGCATAAGATATAGACCATAGTCCCTTATAGTGTCTTGTATAGCAATGAAAAACAATAGACTCTATTTCGGCTAATAATACAGCAAAGATACTAGCCAAGTCCCTTATGTGTTTGTATAGCAATGAAAAACAATAGACTTTCCTATATTCTGGCATAAGATACAGACCATAGTCCCTTATAGTGTCTTGTATAGCAATGAAAAACAAGACTTTCCTATATTCTGGCATAAGATACAGACCATAGTCCCTTATAGTGTCTTGTATAGCAATGAAAAACAATAGACTTTCATATATTCTGGCATAAGATATAGACCATAGTCCCTTATAGTGTCTTGTATAGCAATGAAAAACAATAGACTTTCATATATTCTGGCATAAGATACAGACCAATGTGTCAGAGTGGACATTGTGGACGGAAAAATTAGTGTAACATAAACGATGTCGGCGCTGAATATATAAATTATACATACTTATTACATTTAACGCATATATTTTATAACATATTAACCTATTTTAATTGTGGTAAATATACATTTTACATCTATACAAGCAGTAGTAATGGCAATTCCAATAACTAAATTAATTAAATGAGACACCAAGTTCTGTCCAACATTCCAACACTTTTGGGCGCTGAAAAAAAAGTTATTGACATCCTTGATCTCTTCAATTAACTGAAAACCACAATGTGCTACCCCTATTATAAGATAGAGTTCATTGCTTTATTTAATTATTACTGATGGCCTAGGTTACTGTGAAAATGCCCTTAGACGGCCTGTGATACGCTTCCCACTATCTCTATCCATTGCATCAAGTTCTTCAATAGCCAGTGCTGCCAGATCCTCTCCAATACACTGTCTCCACGTCTTTGGCCTGCCCGGTGGGTGGCTGTTATCCCCCTCCTCCATAACAAACCTGGAGACCTCTCACCCATGGGAGGTTTTGGGTGGGGAAAGTGCAAAAGAGTTTTGTGCTGGGAATAGATTATGTGGATGGCATAAAATATATCCGGTGAACACCCTATGGGATGACATAGGCCAAAAATACATCAAAATACAAATCCCACAAAGTCTACGGGAGTTAACTACTTTTACTCAAAAATTCTTAACCTAACCTAATGAAGCATTTTTGACGATTTTGAATGTCACCATCATTCTTAACACATCAACATGTATAAGAAAAGAGCACATCTAACCTCATACTCAATTACTGGTTGAAAATACCAAAAAACTGATAACAAATTGTAAAATATGTGGTCATCTTGGGGATCCTGGCACCCATTAGAATTACAGGAGAACCTCATTTAACCGGCATTTAAAACAACGGCACTATTCGACCCAGGCATTAATTAAGTATAATTATTTCAAAAACTGAGAAAATCAGCAGAAATTTTGTTGGGCAAGGCTGTGGTCTACACAGACTCCCTCTCCTCACTCCACCTCCTCCTCTCCCGCCATCCACGATCCTCTACGTCCCTCGTCCACACCATCCAGAGGGCCCTTCACCTTACCAACGAGGGGTGGGAGATCGCCTTCCAGTGGGTTCCCTCCCACGCTGGTATCCCAGGCAAGGAGGTGGCTGATTCTGCTGCCAGGATGGCCTTAACAGATGTAAACACAACACCCTTCCCTCTGCCGCTCTCCGCGGCCAAACGGGTGTCTCCCGGGTCTGCCGCTCCACCTGGAATAACACACTCGGCGATGCCCTCCGCATCACCTCCGGGGCCAATACCGCAGTGCCCTTTCCCCCCACCGTGGATAGGGAAAAAAAGTCCCGCGTCCTGATGTCCTCCACCCCCTCCCCCGGGGGCACCGACACTCACGGCTCCCCGCATCGCCTCCGTCTGTCCCCTGCCCCCACTCCCCTTTGGTGCATGAATTTTTCCGGAGACTATTAAACCTTTCTGCTGCAGTGTCGCACTTCCCTCCACCGTGTAGTGCTAAGTTCAACTCCTCGCCCTGAACGTCACCACCTTTGACCTGCCCCCCTGCTGGCGGGACGGGCGTTCCCCCCCTCAGCAACGCCGTCATCCCCCCTCACCTGTGCCTTCCTGGGGAAGACGGTCAACTACCGCCCCTGTGATAGCATCTGGGACATCCCCAGGGCTATAGTGTTCCCCAGGGACCCTCGCAGCCCAAAAACAACAACAACAACAAAAACCTCCGAAACCCCACAGTATTTATTGGGATTTTGGCGTTCCTATGATAACTCTAAAAACAACGGCCAAAAGATTACCCGGGGCACGCCCCCCCCCGGGGGTGCCGGAAAAACGGGGTTCTCCTGTTTTACCATAGTTCTATTGCCCAGCTATCGTGATTTCACTAGCGCGGGGGCGATAGCGGCCCCAATTGGCGCGATAGCCGGGGTTTAGTGTAGTGTCGTATTATCGGGCGGGTTTTTTACTTGGTGCCCAGTGATGCGTATTTTGCAGTGTAGTACTCGGGAAAGGGCTACTATCAGATTGCTATGAGTGCAATCTGAAAGGGGGGTGTGCGGGGCCCCAATTTTACCCTGTGGGGATCGTCCGCCCCGCCTGCGCAGTGACCGTATGTTGCATGTACTACGCGGGTAAGGTACGGTGAGACGCTACCCCGGGTTTCGAACCCGGGCAGAGCGGAGACGAGGCCCCTTTTTTTAAAAAGCCCGAGCCCCTGTCCCCCCAGCAGTGAATGGGTACCGGGTGTTACCCGGGGTTGTGACCCCCCCCCGGGGTGCGGGTTTCCCCCCAACAATAAGGAGAATGAAAAGAATGTTGATATGGAGAGGGGGCCATATGAGTGCGGCTCAGGCCCTGTAAAATCAACTAATTCTTAATTAGTGGTTCACCTTTTTTGTGGTGTGTGTTTTTGGGTGTGTGTGTGTGTGTGTTTGTGTGTGTGTGTGTGTGTGTGTGTGTGTTTGGGGTTTTTGGTGGGTGTACATATTGCTCCCTTAAAAAATTTTCCCCTTAACCCACACTGATCATTGTTAACCTCTCTTAGTGTTTGAGCCCCAAAAAACAGTGACTAAATCGAAATACTTTAACCACCCTTCGGCTTTGATGAAATGAACTCCCGCACTGTATTGTACTTATTGTACTTACATCTGTAAAGGTTTCCCACGTGCGCTCACCCTTTGGTTCCCACACGGCCGTATAAAATTAGTTGCCTCAAAAATTCTAACCCATTAGGTTAGGTATATTTGTGGTTAAGGGTTTAAGGTTAGGTTAGGTTTTGGTTAGGTTAGGTTAGGTATACTTTGGGTTAAGGTTAGGTATATTTTGGGGTTTAAAGGGTTTAAAGGGGTTAAAGGTTGGTGGAAGGGGTATATTTTGGGGTTTTTAAGGGTTGGGTTGGTTATTTGGGAAAGGTTGGGTTTTGGGGTTAGGTTGGGTATATTTTGTGGTTAAGGGTTAGGAAACTTTGGGGTTTAAAGGTTGGTTAGATACTTTGTTTTAAGGTTAGGTTAGGTTGGGTTGGTATATTTTTGTGGTTAAGGGTTTTAGGTTAGGTAGGTATACTTTTGGTTAAGATTAGGTAGGTTGGGTTAGTATACTTTGTGGTTAAGGTCGGGTTAGGTTAGTTTTTTACATAAGTACTTTGATTTTTTTTTTTGGAGACATAAATCACTTATATTGTTTCCCCCCCACCAAAAAAACCCCCTTTTTCCCCCGCCTTTTCCCCACTTTTTGGCTATAGGGGGAAGAAAAAAAGATAGGGTAAAGGGACTTCTTCAAAGTTTTCCCCTGAATGCTATTATTAAGGAGAACTGGGCCATCTTTTGCGCGCCTCCGTACTACGTTATCTTTGTCATTTCTGTTCCGGCCGGGGTCCCCGGAGCCTTGTTTCCCTTTTTAAAACCCAAAATATAACCCTTATGGTAATAATTCACACTAGGGTCACAATTCCCCACCAAATTTTGAGTATGGGTTTTTTTTAAATTTTTGTATTTTAGGAACATTCTCTCTTGAGCTTTTGTCCAAATTAGTCCTTCTTAAACCAAAATTTCTTTATTTTTCCCCTAGTAAAGATGGCTTACCGTGATAACACTATAGTCGCCATCTGCACTAAAGTCGCCAGGGGCCTATATTAAGAATTATAGCATCATACTGATGTGTATTGCCACTGAAAGAATCCAGTATTTTTTTCATGACTGTATAATCTCCCTTTCAGCGTGGGTTTTTTCTTTGTAGCTGTAGTATAAACTGTTTCAAATTCACTATTTTTTTTTCGGGCACGACAGACGAGCTCATCACCCTTTTGGGCGAGAGGACATAATCACAGCTGGGGACCCTTTGTTTATCGTTAACAAGGCGCCACTCTGGTGATATTTTTGGGCATTTTTTCATTTTTTTCCTTACTATGAACAGATGAAGACACAAAATACCACTCTCCAAAGCCCCCTTTTAAATTTCCTGAAAAACATGGTTAGAAATGTAAATATTAACGCCACCACACGTCTGTACATCGAAAGAAACGTTTCCTGGCGACTTTTTTGTTGTCTACGCTAGGTTTTTAGTTTTTTTGTATCAAAAAAAACGTAAAAACGGACTAAAAACCTATAAGAGTTCGCTATAACTAAACGAAATAATTTTAAATTTTTCCTTTTAACGCTTGGGGAAAAAAGGAATAATTCAAAATTTAAAAAAAATTGATAAGAAAAAGGGCAAATACACACGTGGTTTTGTTTACACTATCTTTCTTCCCCCCTTTTCCCCTTTTCACCTGTTTTCTCTTACCCCCCGTACTGGGGGCAAAGGGACCCTTTCAACTTTTTAAACCCTGTCAAGGAAATGTCTTGGCGGGGGGAAAAGGGTAAAAAGGTATAAAAATGAGGGCTGTCACAGTGGGACTTACCTCCGACGCGATGAGCTCAAACTTTAGTTTTGGGAGCAGGGTTCCCGGGGTGCAAAAGTGCCCGGCGTAAAAGCGCGGGATTGATTTTTATCTGTTATACTTGAAACTCTTGCCTATGTTTTTATAGGGTTTTTGGGGGCGGGGGGGAGCTGACGGGTGAGCACTGTGGGAGGTGACGGGTGAGCGGAGCTGAGTGGGGACCCTGGACACTCCATGGATACAGCTAAGGGCCTGTTTTTTATTCTGGAGTGTGTGTGTATAGATCTTTACACATTTATTCAGTGTGACGGGAAGTTACACAGTGATTCAGTGTGACGGGGAATTACACAGGATAGGGGGACGGGGAAATTTCAAAAAGTGATTTCAGGGTGACGGGGAAATTACCAGTAGTCGGGTGACGGGAAGTTACACAGTGTTTAGTGTGACGGGAAATTACACAGTGTTCTGTGACGGGGAAATTTTCACAGTGATTCGGGGGACGGGAAGTCACAGTGATTCGTGTGACGGGAAGTTACACATGATTCAGGTGAGGGGAAATTACACAGTGATTCAGTGTGACGGGAAATTTCACGTGAGTCAGGGTGCGGGAATTACACAGTGTTAGTGTGCGGAATTACACAGTGATTCATGTGACGGGAAGTTACACATGATTCAGGGTGACGGGAAGTAAAAGTGATTCAGGGGGGCGGGAAGTTACTCAGTGTTCAGGGTGACGGGGAAGTTTTCACGTGATCAGTGTGAGGGAAGTTAACGGATTCGTGTGCGGGAAGTTTTCCAGTGATTCAGGGGGCGGGAAGTTAACGTGATTAGTGTGACGGGGAAATTACCAGTGATCAGGGGGACGGGGGTTACACATGAGTCGGGTGACGGGGAAATTCAGGGGCAGTGGGGCAAGGAGTTTTTGGGTTTTGGGTTAAAAAACGAGCTGAAGTCCGCGTGGGCGTTGTTCCATTATTTCAGTTATTTATTTGTTTTTAAAAAACTTAGGTTTAAGTAGGGAAGTGTTTACTGGCCAATCAGTAGGTGATAATATACTGAAATTCTGTTAACGAGTTGTTTATTCAGACCCAGTAGTACTCACATATTCTCTTATGCGGGGTTCACACTTCCCGTATTTGCTACGTCCGTCTTGCCAATGTGACGTCACCGTGACGTCACTTCCTGCTTGTGTGACCTTGGAAGACGTGCGTCTGGGGCTACATTCAGAGAGGCTAACTTCCGGTCTTCACGACCTAGCGACTTCCAACAGCTGTTTTGGGGAACTTTTGGCATTCTGCGGCAGATTGATGACGTACTTAAAGACGTTGAGCTATCAAAAACAGACAACTGCCTCCAGGCAGTTGTAGAGCACGCAATATACATAAAAATACTCATAAATTGAGTATATGATATTTTCTGACTCAAGAACTGAACAGGGCAAGTATACAAATGAAATTAGGCCATATTACAATGCCATCCGCTCGTGATGAGTTTGTTATGGGGGTGATGGGCCGAGTGGCGAACGGTGGCATCTCACCATGACTCACCACACCATACACCACCACGCACAGCTCCGCGACACAGACAAGGTACTGTACATATAATATAATTATATTCCTTCTCCTTCTCCTTCTCCTCCTAGCCTTTTCTTGTAGCAGTTGGTGGTAGTTGTGGTAGTGGCAGCGGTGATAGTGGTAGTGGTGGCAGCAGTAATAAAATATAAGCCGTGTAACACACATTTCAGCGTGTTATTGGAGTGGTCTTCGTACCAAGACGATGCTTGGACGACAAAAACACGGCTTATATTTTATTACTGCTGCTATTGCTGCTGCTGCTACTGTAACTGCTGCCGGCTGCTGTGGGAAGGGGTTGGGAGGAGGAAGAGGGGGAGGAGAAGGAGAGGGAGAAGCTATTGGTAGGGACACATTACGTACCTACCAGTTGCTTACCTTTTCACGACGCTCTGTTATGACACTGTTTTCTTAGTTTAGAAGCCTCTGCGCATCAGCCATTACCTCAGGTCTTCTCTATAGTGTTGTCAGCGAGAACAGAGCACAGTAATATAGCGCCTGGAATATCAATTTCGCGCAAAAGAACTCGAAATTCTTTCATCGCCGTAGTTTTCCCTTCGTAGGTCCACCCGCGGCGACCCCGCCTTATCCCCACAATGCACCGATGTAAACAAACCGTGACGTAGGGGTACGGGTCCATACGTCATCCTACGTATGGGTAGGGTCCATTACTGGCTACGTGAGTATACGGCAGAAAAAGGACCCTGTGTTTGCCTAGGCCTTCCCCTTGACTCAGGGGGAAGGCCTAGGACTTACACACACTCAGGGGCCCTGAGTGTGTGTGAGTAGCCAGACAATTCCAGCACGAGCCCGGTAATCTTACTACGCGTCCCGTCCCTGTCTCCCGGCGGGCCGGCACCTGCCTGCCCATCTGATGTCACGAGACCAGCCAGAGCAGGTGTTAGGAGCCCACCTGACGACAGTAGGGGCGGGGACGTGGCAGTACGGTACTACGTATGTGTTAGTTCATTCACACACTTCTCGCCATCCACATCTTTACCCAATACCCATACATATATTTATTTATTTATCTCTATAACATTGATTGGTGTTATCCATATTATTATTTTATTTTTATTTTTTATTATTACACTAGTCTGTAATCTTTAGTGTACAACTCCAATGTGATGGTAGTCATGTTGGCAATACACGGATGGGACCGTTGGAAGAGTCCCGCTTTTAGCTCAGAAAAAAAATGGTCACGTTAATCATGCCTCACTACATAGTCACTTCAAAATTGTGAAAACGAAACGCCGACGTGTACGAGATGTCGACACTTATTTGTTTTCTTTTTTTGGTCACAGACTGCCTGCAGTGCCTGAGATCTGACTGTTTCACCTGTTTCACGACCTGCAAAATGACTTCCAAAAAAGCTTCCATTAAGGATTATTTCAAGTCGAACGTGGGAGATGAGATGGTGGGAAGAAAGACTGCAGAAAAAGTAGAAAAAATTGGTTCGGAAAGTTCAGATGAATCCATTTGTGATGGTGAAGAGTGTAGCAGTGATCCAACCACTTTCACGGAGATTGACACAAGTAAAAATGAAAAAAACATTGAAGACGCCAGCACAAACCTAAATCTGATAGAGGCGTGTTCAACATCAGCGATACCTACTGATATATCAGCTTCTCCATCGTTGGGCCCAGCACAACCTAAACTTGACAAATATCCTCAAACTTTATTTGGAAAGAAACAGGTCGCTCTTTTCGCCAGGATTGGTATGAAGTATTTCCCTGGCTGGAATATTCTCAGAGTAGCTACAGATAGTATATTTTGTTTTGCTTGTCGACATTTTGTATCACCTAGTGTAAATGTTGAAAAAACATTCACCACTGCAGGGTTCAGAAGCTGGAAACATGCAGGTGGAAAGACAGGAGCAATTAGAGAGAACTGCAACTCCGAAATGCCAGTGGTCGCTGGCAGTTTTAACTCACAATTTGGTGAAAAGTTGGTCAACTTGAAAGAAAAATATGGGCTTATTCCACTGCACTTAAAACACAAAAGTATAATTTTAAGAACGATTTTCTTCTATATGTATATTGTATAGAAGCCTGATTCTGTAAAACATGTATTTAACCAAATAACCAAGTAGGTTATAGTTGAGGAGGCGAGGTAAATGTTACTCTATGATATTATACAGTCAATAACGTATGTTTAGAAGTTATCTATACCTAGGCAGTCATATGTTCCTGTTATTATTGTGTATCAATCAGATAGAAAGCCTGGAAGTGCAATGAGTCGACGCGTGAAGTAGCAATGTTTTGATTCAATCTCCCCGCCACAATCTCCCCGCCACCACTCCCCGCCGCGGCGTGTCGCCTCCACAATTAAACCTACACTGTCGCAGCAACAAGCCGATTTCGGCATTCTTTATTCTTCGTTTTTTCCAAGGCATTGCTTATTGTATTTTGACAAGCGTTTGCCAGACGCAGCAGTACTGTCTTAGAAAACAGTGTGAACATCGCCCAAATTTTACATGCCACAATATACATGTAAAAAATATATTAAGCTTTGCTACTCGAGGCGAGTAATTTGCATTAAATTGCTATCTTAGAACGTTCAATCGTATGCATGTCATGCATACACTTACTAGAACAACAGAAGAACGTTCTTTTTTAGTATTCAGATGCGGTGCATCAATATTTATCGCGAAATTGATTTATGAAAAATATTGTCGCGGAGGAAAACACAGTAGACCACTTAGTAAACTGCCAGCGATCCCTGGCATTCTCGAGTTCAGTCTCCAATTAGAGAGAACTGCAACTCCGAAATGCCAGGGTCGCTGGCAGTTTTAACTCACAATTTGGTGAAAAGTTGGTCAACTTGAAGAAAAATATGGGCTTATTCCACTGCACTTAAAACACACAAGTATAATTTTAAGAACGATTTTCTTCTATATGTATATTGTATAGAAGCCTGATTCTGTAAAACATTGTATATAACCAAATAACCAAGCAGGTTATAGTTGAGGAGGCGAGGTAAATGCTACTCTATGATATTATATAGTCAATAACGATGTTTAGAAGTTATCTATACCTAGGCAGTCATATGTTCCTGTTATTATGTGTATCAATCAGATAGAAAGCCTAGAAGTGCAATGAGTCGACGCGTGAAGTGGCAATGTTTTGATTCAATCTCCCGCCACAATCTCCCCGCCCACCACTCCCCGCCGCGGCATGTCGCCTCCACAATTATAACCTACATTGTCGCAGCAACAAGCCGATTTCGGCATTCTTTATTCTTCGTTTTTCCAAGGCATTGCTTATTGTATTTTGACAAGCGTTTGCCAGACGCAGCAGTACTGTCTTAGAAAACAGTGTGAACATCGCCCAAATTTTACATACCACAATATACATGTAAAAAATATATTAAGCTTTGCTACTCGAGGCGAGTAATTTGCATTAAATTGCTATTATAGAACGTTCCATCGTAATGCATGTCATGCATACACTTACTAGAACAACAGAAGAACTTATTTTTTGTATTCAGATGCGGTGCATCAATATTTATCGCGAAATTAATTTATGAAAAATATTAGTCGCGGAGCGAAAACACAGTAGACCAACCTTTGAGTTAAAACTGCTAGCGACCACTGGCATTTCTCGAGTTCCAGTTCTCTCGAATTGCGAAGCATATTCATGCAGCCTACCATGGTGATGCAATGGTTGCTTGGAGTGAATACAAAACAATGAAAGATCAAAACACTTCTGTGAGGCAGTTAATGGCAGATCATTACAAAAAAATAATAAAAGAAAATCGCTACTACATTAAGTCATTAGGGCAGGTAATTTTGGTGACTTGTACCCAGAAACTGGCTCAAAGAGGGCATAGAGAAGGAGAAGAAAGTGACAATCCTGGCAATGTTAGGCAGATTTTAGAGTTAGTAGCTGCCCATGATACAATTATAAAAGATCGGTTAGAGGGTGGACCAAAAAATGCTAAGTACACATCTCCAGAGATACAAAATGAAGTAATTTCCATTCTAGCTGAGATGATAAGGACAGAAATTGTGAATGAAGTAAAGGAAGCTAAACTTTTCTCCATTGAATATGAGAGAGAGAGAGGAGAGAGAGAGAGAGAGAGAGGAGAGAGAGAGAGAGAGAGAGAGAGAGGAGAGAGAGAGAGAGAGAGAGAGAGAGAGAGAGAGAGAGGAGAGAGAGAGAGAGAGAGAGAGAGAGAGAGAGAGAGAGAGAGAGAGAGAGAAAAGAGAGAGAGAGAGAGAGAGAAAGAGAGAGAGAGAAAAAAAAAAAAACTGTTTTTTTATTGAGTTTATATCCATCTGTTTACCTATTTATCTATCTATCTATCTATTTATCTATCTATCTATCTATTCCGCTATTATCCATCTATCTAACTATCTACTAATCTATTCTATTCATTAAATTTTCTACATTCTTACATTATTTATTTATCAGGAATCCTTTTGCAGAAATGTCCATTCTTGGGGATTTCAATGTTCACCACCTCTCTCTCTCTCTCTCTCTCTCTCTCTCTCTCTCTCTCTCTCTCTCTCTCTCTCTCTCTCTCTCTCTCTCTCTCTCTCTCTCTCTCTCTCTCTCTCTCTCTCTCTCTCTCTCTCTCTCTCTCTCTCTGTTTCTGTCTGTCTCTCTCTGTCTGTTTGTCTGCCTGTCTGTCTGTCTGTCTCTCTCTCTATCTGTCTGTCTGTCTGTCTGTCTCTCTCTTGTCTGTCTCTCTCTGTCTGCCTGTTTGTCTGTCTGTCTCTCTCTCTGTCTGTTATAGGAAGGCTATCATCTTCTTTCACTGCCCAGCCTGGTGAACAAGTCTACAGCTGTTCTATCCTCCAAGACCTAGAGCAGCTGGTGCAGCACCCTACCCGTATTCTTGACCGCCTTGGAGACACGCTTAACATTCTTGATCTTTTCCTAACTACTAACCCTTCTGCTTACTCTGTGAAACTAT
Organism: Chionoecetes opilio; assembly: GCA_016584305.1. Lineage (NCBI taxonomy): Eukaryota > Metazoa > Arthropoda > Malacostraca > Decapoda > Majidae > Chionoecetes > Chionoecetes opilio. The sequence continues at coordinate 59,651 of JACEEZ010025210.1, read as the reverse complement.
TCTCTCTGTTGGGTTCCTCCGATCACAGTCTTATTTCTGTAACCTGTCCTATCGCTCTGGTGCCGCCTCGGGACCAGGCCCGGATTTAGGGCAGGGCACAATGGGCCTGTGCCCGGGGCCTCGCGCTTTGAGGGGCTTCGCGCATCTGGTAATTACCAGAAATCAATTGAAATTATTTGCGTCCCCCATCGTCCCACTACCCTAGGTAGGACTGCCTGAATAAAAACATAACTTCATTATAATATAGGCTAAGATTAAGAAAAATAAATAGTTTTGTAATACATTTTTTCAAACTCCAAATATTGAATAATGTTTTAATGCAGCAAACCGCTGTGTCCCATTGCTCAGGCGCAGCGTCTCAGCGGAGTCAGCGGGCGGGAGCGTCACACTGGACGGCTGGGTTTAGCGAGCACTGACCACCTTATTTCTGAAGGTAAATTTTCATTTCTCTATTAGTTTTTGATGCTACCTTCAGCAATGGGATGCCTTTGATATTTCGCTTCATATTAAGACTATCGTATACTGTCACATAAATAACTAGGCTAAGGAAAAAAACTACTACCGACAAAATAGTGGAGCTTGGATTACATAATTACAGGCTGTAGCATGTTTACATCACTACATGTACAGTGATGTTTATCTGGACGCATTCGTTTTTTTCAGTCATAGAAAGTAGGAATAGCTAATATGAACAAAGTGCAACATGTTCACGTCTGGCTTGGATTCTTGTACTAATTTTAATTATTATAATCCCACTGTATGACATTATGAAACACGTCATTAGTAGGCATGGTAGCTCACGTGATTATAGTAAGATCATAGGGGGCCCCGCGCCCTACCGTAGATAACACTAAAGTCGCCAGGGCAATGCTTCTTTTCGATGTACAGACGTGTGGTGGCGTTAATACTTACATTTCTACATCCGTGATTTCAGGAAAGTTAGAAGGGTCTAATCTGGAGAGTCTGTGTCATTTAATGTCTTCATCGTTGTCATATTATGGCTATAAATGAACAAATAAAAAAAATATCACCCGAGTGGCGACCTTGGTAACGGCTACACTAAGGTCGCCAGCTAGTGTTTATGTCCTCCCGCCCGAGAGGTCATGAGTCTGTCGTCGCGCGAGAAAAAAAAACGAGTAGTGAAATTTGAAACAGTTAATACTTGCAGCTACAAAGCATAAAACAACGCTGAAACAGGGTAGATCACAGTCATGGTATTAACTACTGTGTATCATCTTCAGTGGCACATACACATCAGTAGTGATGCTATAATTCGTAATATATGGCGCATGGCGACATTAGTGCACCGTGGCGACTTAAGTGTAATCAAAGACACTACAACAAGATACCTCCTCACTCTGGGGTGCCCTGTGGTGCGCTTGCGATCGACGCGCTGCCGTGCGGCAGGAGTTAACCAGTCTGCTGGCCCACTCACTTGCTGTATAACTGACCTGAATTAAAGTGTCTCATACCTGTTCATATTGAGCCAGACTCATGAATAACATAACATAAAGGTACTCTAGTAATGTCCGGTGGTATACACGAAACAGCGTAAACAACAGAGAACTTGAAAAGAGAATGAGAACAGAGAATTAAAAACACACTGATTAAAACAAGGGAAATGCATGTATGGGACGCCACACTGGGCACCTGTGTCGTGCCTTTAAGTATGTATGTAATTGTAAAA
>JACEEZ010025210.1:20464-52964 GCA_016584305.1 Chionoecetes opilio | reverse complement strand
TTCAATCATCACTAGAAAATAAACCACTAATAATTACATGCAAGCCTTCCCAATATCTGTGTTGCAATAATATCACCTAGTAAAGAATCTCAGTCACTTAGGATCGAACTTCTAAAGGCGGTTCCCACCATCCCGCTTGTTACGGCGCCATACAACAACAAAGACGTCACAATGACGTCACAAAACAAAGTACTGCACCGCGCTACCGTGTCGCCGCCGTACAAGTAAATTCAAGTCAATCTCTCCCGCTCGCGGTGTCCACTCGAGCGGAGTTGCCAACGGTGCCCCAGTTACCACAAATACCACTCAAGCGGTGATGCATGGTGACGTCATCGTGGATGTATGGGGGCCGGAACAAGCGGGATGATGGGAAACGGGCTTAAAGTGACAGCGTACCATCATATTTCTGATTTTTTTTAACCTTAACGACATCAAAAATTATTTGAATAGTCTGTACAGCAAGGGATAAACTACATCATTTTACTGTGTTCGAGTGACGTAAATGGCATCCCAAATCACGTGTATAGGTGGAGACAGTTTCCAGCTAGGGGACAAAAAAATCGGCCGAAAATTATTATCGCACCGGAAGTTAGCTTAAGTATTTGCCTTTCCTAATTTTTCAGTTTTTTCGCACGACGCTATTATCAAGCCTCTCCCTCTCCTCTCACCCCATTCAGATGACGGGGCGAGGCGCAAAGCGGCGGCGTGTATTGTGTTAGCAGTGGCAACCTTAACCGCAGCCGCCATCCCAGGCCCTAGAGTCGTGAGCGGGTGGGCGCGGCAAGGACAGATATCGTACCACCCTGGGGTTGGACTAAACACGAATGGTACTAAAATGTTTCTAGATCTACCAGTCTTGTATAAGTGACTGTAAAATACATAAGTATGATAGCTCCCGCACTGGTAAGATTAGTCTGATTGTTGGATGGCAATGGGGGTGTTACCATAACAAAAGATTTTCAGAGTGACGATCGGGTTTTCCTCATTTCTTTAAAAACAATCACACGATCTTTGCGAACTTGGACACCTATTAGAATTTGATTCTCTACAGAGTGTCTAGGTATTTTCAAATTTCTCATATTTTGGGATTTACCCTAAAAAAAAATAATTTTAGGGTATTTTCCCATAAACTGAATAAATCCCTAAATATGGGAGAAATTGAAAATATATTTATTCTAACAACTCTTGTAGCTAATTGATTCTCTAAAGAGTTATTCGAGTATAATTTCAAGTTTCCCCCTTTATAGGGTTTATTGCATATTTGGTGATTTTTGGGATATTTTGGGGGATAATTATTATGGAAGGAGCAAACATATGTAGAATGGTTCCATGTAAAATGTGTTTGTTTGTTTGTTTCATGGTAATGTTTAATGGTGATATTTTTTTTTGCAGGGTAGTGCTGACTGTCTGACGGCATGATGCAACCATCAGCGAGGAAGAGAGCACGGATCGAGGTATCATCCACTGCTCTGATGATGACAGCGATGCTCTGGTTCACCACAGGATTTGGACTCCTGGAACACATGCTCAGGGCTGCAGAGATCAGGCAGCATGATCCAGTTCCTGGAAGCAGCAAAGGGCCTTGAAGAAAGGAGGAATACCACCACATACATTATTCACCGTAAATGTCGTAGTCTCTTTACAATGAAAAAGTCACTGGATTCTATCCTTGGCCAAGGGGTGTCAAGATTAGAATCAGCAAGCGTAGACCCCAGGAGGAGGGCAATCAAGGGATGCCCCTCGCACTAGCCAATAATAGTATGCCAAAGTATGTCTCTTCTGCGAGAAATCAAGCAAGTACATGAAAGCAGCAAAGACAAGGGGAGCCCCCCCCCCCCCACTCATCAGTGTGTTGAGTACGAGCAGATGAGAAAGATCCGCCGCGCAGCAACAAGGAAACTCAACCAGAGAATCCTGAGGTTTACTAGCAGAGACTTGTGCTGCAGAGGGGTCACTACCACAAGTCGTGCTACAAACTCTTCACAAAAGATGTTCCCCAGCGGCGCCAGGTCTGGTGCAGGTGAAATCAGGAAGAAAGCGAGGAGCACGCTACGAAGAGCTGAGATAGAAGCACTCGAGGAACTCTTCTGTATATAAGGACTGAAATTATTCCCCAAACAGAGGTACTGCCTATGATACATCTCACATCTAGGTGAGAGATCCATGATGTCCCGTGGATTATCCAACTGAAACCGCGACAAAGAAACATGTCGCGAAAGATTGGAAACGAGTTTGGGAATCACTACGCTTTGTCCCAGATGAGACAGGAAAGCTTCTATCTATCACGCAGCCCTCAAGGACGACCTTGCCCTGACAAGCACACAAAAAATGACAAAAGATTGCAAGAAGCAAGAGCAGCAACTCCTGAAGATATCTAACCAAAGCAGGAATGCAGATGAGGAATGAGATCAATAAGCAAGATGTGAGTCAGCCATGGCCTCCCGATACAGATCAGAATGTTATTCTGCAGCAGTCACTAAAATTCCTGCACACCTGATGACAGGCGGAGTGTGAGTGTCAAATCCCTTGAAAAGAGCTCAAGTCTTGCCACATCCTTCGCAGTGACTTGGTCTTTGCTGTTACCAGTGGCAAGACAAAGCCACCCAAGCACGTACTGCTGTCCAATGCTGTAAAGTGGTTTGGACAGGAAAAACAGAACTGATCCGAACTCTGATTGCTTTGGCCACTGTGTGTCCTACTCAACTGTTTGAGGAGTCGATACAGCCCGTTGTATCCAGAAGCTGGACTGTTCAAAGGATGACATTCCACTGCCAGCACACATCTACCGGTGTGTTCACAACCCTGGCATGGGATAACACTCGCCAGACTTGACGAGACACTAAGTGGAGCAGGTACTTCTCACAGAGTCAATGGCATTGTGTACAGTTCCAGGTGCAGGCTCTGTGCCAGAGAAGTCCTGCCAGAGATACCAAGTCCAAGATAAGAAGATCACTTGACCGCATCAATTCTGCATTACAATGTTGGGGCGGCGGGGCAGGGCCAACCAGGATTGAGAATGCGTATGTCGACACTACCAAAGAGGTCAGGATCAAAGACAAGAACCATTCTGCTTCTTACTCGGAATGTCAGACAATGAGAAACAGTCCATCAGGCAGTGGACTGGGTTCCACCCCCCCAATCAAAATCCGCCAGAGACATTGCAGTGGGTCCAGGACACTGTAAGATACCTGCCCACTATCAATGCTCCCGCAACAGGAAATGTCACGTTAATGAAGTCTTGGGCAAACGCATGCCATCCATGCAGTCCTCAGCTTAACAAGGATTGTTGTGCGTGTTTGATCAAGCACTCTATGCAAAGCTGCCGAGGTTCTCTGGAAACAAGAGAAGTTCAAGAACATTATCATCAGGATGGGGTTCTTCACACAATCTGCAATCTCCTCTCCACCATAGGGAAAAGAGGTTCAGGATGCAGGTCTTAGAGATCTGGTGTGGAATCAGTGTCATCGCAGAAGGATCAGTGTCAGGGGTGATGGGACATGTTTAATACCACTGCCAAAGAAAGCGGAAAGTAGAGCGATCGAATCTCTTCCACACATCACCCTTAGCGCCTGGATAGATATGAGTATTTTCCTGTCCTGGGGTATTGTGGGTCCTGCTGCCTCCTTTCCTTTTCTTTTTGTGAATGTAATTGTTGCACGTTTCCAGTAACTCTGCACGATGATTTCCATCATGCTGCCTTAGGGGTCATGGTTGCGCAACTTTTTCAGCCCAGTTTGTTGATGTTTCGTGTTACGGCATTTTCTTACTCCTTTCCAGTCTGGTTTCAATGGGAACCACTGTTAGCAAGTAAGATTCGAATCCTTGTTCTTCTCCAGTGTACTCTTGGTACTTTTGTATTCTTGTTCTTTGCCAATGTTACTGTGATGAGTTTATGATCTGAGAGTACTGTCTTTTCGGCTCTGTACCCATTTATTATTTCTTGGTTATTTGTAAATAGTAGTCCAGAATTTACCTCCGTTGTTTCCCCTGGTTGTTTTGTGTGGATTTCTTGACTCAGGAAGAGATGCTCCATGAGGTCTTAGCATTCTTGGCTTGTTTTCTTGGCCTCTCGCTCCCTCCCTCAAGGGTCACTTCGGCCATCTTTGATGGGAAAGTTAAAGTCCCTGTAATTTATTAGTGTCAGTTATGGAGGGGGTAGAGTTCAGTTTTCTCGCTTGCACTTTCGTGATTATCTCACTGAACTTTTGTTTATGCAGAGTGGAGGCCGATAGATGTTTTGTGGCCGATCAGCGAGAGTTATTTCATGTGGAGAGTAATAACACCTACCTGCTTGGCATTGGAGTACAGATTCAGCAGGGTTTCAGTTTTTGATGCCAAGTCGTTTCTGACGTATGTTATGGTACCTCCATGTGACCTGTCCTTTCTGTCTGTTCTGAATACGGTGTAATTTTGTGATTGGATTTCAACATCGTTGGTTTCCTCACTCAGATGGGATTCAGTAAGGGCGAGGAAGGCGAGGTCTTCTTGGTGTGCCAGGTCAGATAGGAATGGCACTTTATTTCTGTTAGACTTGGGGTCCAGGCCTTGGATATTTCCCATGAGGAAGCATTCTAGTGGCTCTTTATTGCACTGAGCCAGGGATTTATCTGGGGGGGCATTGATGTTGGGAATTGCGGCTGATGCGGTTGCTGCCCTATTAGATTCCGTATCAGTATTCATTGGGTGTCTACGATTTTGGTTAGGTTTGTCATTGTTGTCTTTATTTCGTTGAATACTTCTAAAAAATGGTTCTGGCTTGTGTCGGTAGAGATATGTTCCCAGTGTTGTTGTGGTCTTGGTAAGGTTAGTGGGTGATTAGGTGTATGCTGTGGCCATGGGGCTGCTTGTTGCGGGTTTGGTACTGCAGGAGGTACAGGTCTATGTGTAGGTTTTTCCCTTTTTGTCCCACAGATGTGGGTGTAGGTACAGTTTTTATTCAGGCACATTTTCTTCTGAATGGAGTCTCGGCATAAGAATGGGTGGTAGTTCCTGGTAGTTCCTGGTAGCTTTTTTTTTCTTTTTTTCTTGCTGCTTTCTGTTCATTTGATGATTAAAAAGAACTGTATCTCGCTTACAAAGTGTGGACCTTGTAACCACGGCACTCAAGGAAGTTCATCTCATTTTAGTGCCATATGACCTCTGAACTAAATTGGCTCACCCCTCTTTTTTTAATTTTATTCTCTTACTGTCTTCTTTATAGGGAGAAAAAAGAAAAGAAAAAAAGTGGCACATTTTCCCTTTTTAGCATTAAATTAATCAATCTTTCATTTTATTTGTTTTCAGTATTGTATTGTCATATTTTCATGCTGTTCAAATCCATTCACTGTAAAAGAATAATTGTGGGTGATATGTGATAATGGTGAAACTTATGTTCCTTTGGGTGTGTCGAGAAACCGCGACCTTGAAGTTTGTTGTCACGTGCACAGGAAGTGAGTCCAGGCAAGGAAGCTAGAAGATAATTATATTCTATATGTTCTTATATTGCACATACTTCAATCTTCATATACTCTTATATATACTCTTACTCCCATAAGGAACATATACTCATATATACTCCTACTCCCATAAGGAACATATACTCTTATATATACTCCTACTCCCATAAGGAACATATACTCTTATATATACTCCTACTCCCATAAGGAACATATACTCTTATATATACTCCTACTCCCATAAGGAACATATACTCTTATATGTTCCTTGGGTCCAGGGGGGCACCAAGACAAACAAATTATTCCAGCCTCGTTGCCAAAACCTATCACATATAAAAAAAGCACAGGTCAGTCAGTAGTTTTCTTGCGTACAAGGGAAGAAAAGAATGCATGTCTGTATTCTATTTATATATTTTGTTCATACGCAAGGCCTTCTCCCAAAAACAAACTTAGGAAGAAGCGGATAAGTACTTTTATAGTTTTAGTGCATTCTTGTGGGTGTCATCCTGTCCCGTCATAAACACATTGCGGCTGAGGAAGGGTAAGCAAGGAGAATAGTCGGGCATAAACCCGAGAACAGGTAAGACAAGATAGATATAGTCGGTATGTATGTAGGGAATTTAGAGAAAGGAAGTCTCTTGGAATGGACCCATTTACTCACACCTAAAACACGGAGTATTATAAAGCTTTGGGTGCAATATAGGCTACATATCACTGTACTCATATTCTTTTTGCTGAGAAATGCACCATAAATGAAATATATGGCCTTTTTGGGGCCAAAATATCACAACACGGCGGAACGCGCTGTCATTGGTTGTGACGTAGTAACTGCAAACTCAGATCTCGCCTGATCAGCTGATCGGCTTGTTTTGGCTCAGCAAACCGCAAATTATAGTTTTATTTTACTAACCTAACTAACTTGCATTACCCCTACTACCGCAAGATGACCAGTAATCCTCCTTCAAGTGATGTAGTAGGTATTCACTGTGTTTGTGAATATGTAAGTTGTAGTTTATAAGGAAAAGTGGATAGACAGAGCAAAGTGGCCCGTGACACCAACAAGTGATGACTTCTGGGATCGGCATTCCTTATAGGGAGCTTAAATGAACCTGCAATGACATGTACAGCTAGACAGATAGACGAACTCATAGAGGAACAGGTAGAAATGTATGTATGTAGAAATGTTAGTAAAGGCTGTAGTGGTGAGTAGAGTGACGAAGGGTGTATGTTTTGCTTATGTGGGGAAAGAAAGCCATACATTTCTACCTGTTCCTCTATGAGTTCGTCTATCTGTCTAGCTTTACATGTCATTGCAGGTTCATTTAAGCTCCCTATAAGGAATGCCGATCCCAGAAGTCGTCACTTGTCAGGTGTCACGGGCCACTTATCTCTGTCTATCCACTTTTTCCTTATAAAAACTACAACCCTTACATATCACAAACACAGTGATACCTACTACATCACTTGAAGGAGGATTACTGGTCATCTTGCGGTAGTAGGGGTAATGCAAGTTGGTGTATTAGTAGGTAGTACATAATAGTAGCGGCCGCTTGACAGCTGTTTTGCTCTGTTGTTTATGCTTATGACGTCACAACATGGCGCCAGTCGTTTTAGAGCGTATACATTTTCCTGCACTTAAATTGGCTGTATCATCAAAAATACTGTTCACATAGAAAAATCAACATCACTGCCCAACTATATGAGGCTTGAAGATGTCAAATCAATCCTTACCTCAAGTAGAGTAAATGGGTCCATTGTGAGTGGCGACTGGCACGGAATGAGTGATATTGAGCGGCATTATTTCTGGCAGATTAAACCAGAAATGTGTAAATGATGTAGCACTGTAAAATTCATCCAGATCTACACTTCTATGCCAACTGACTACCCAGCTTGACACTGAACGAGCACGCTGCCGTCATCTAAACATGCGAAAGTTAACCCCCTGAGACCCAGAACGTTATTTCCATTGTAATTTTGATTCCATTAGACGATTTTTAGTGAACATAAGCAATATTTTATAGATATGACCTGCTTAGTATCCTTGTCCACTAGCTAATTTGGGATATTCAGTTACTTTTCGTTATTTTCTGGTCAACATGATTTTATATAGCAAAGGAAAGATCTGGGCGTGAAGGGGTTATGTTATTACTACGTACATAGTTGTTAACTGCAATACATTACTGGGTATATTTTCAAGAAGCGTTCATTCATAGTAAATTGTGTCACTCATTATAAATATATCATTTTACAATCGGCAATGCTTTACGTGCGAACCAGCGCCTCCCAGCGGTAAACAAAAACAGATAAGATAAGCTACTTAGATCCTATCTAGACACTTTGCAAGTACCAACTACAAGGTTATTGACTATACAAAGCGCCACCACGCCAGGACAAACTTGGTGGGCTCGAACCGCTGACCGAATGCGGGCCGTTACACGCGAGCCCGCAGCTCTACCAACCGAGCCACCCTGATATGACTGGTGTAAACAAAAATAAAAGTGTCAACATAATGGCGAGTGACGCGGCATGTCGTGTGTACTGTACAAACTTTGATTCTTATTTATACAATGGCACAGTATATTTATATTTGCAAGTAATCCTACAGTGACACAAAATGGAGTTATCTCTCTGCATGGGATTTCTCTCCGTGAGGCTGGTGAGGTAGGGCATGGTTGTGTGTTTATCGTTAAACGTGTGCTGCCCCACCCCGCACACCACACACACACACACACACACACACACACGGGTCATTATGGATTTATACTGTGCCTGTGTCGTGTAGGGAATTAGTCATGTGTTAATGTGTAGGACTTTCAATGGGTTGGAAAAGTTGTTCTCGTGATGACGTAAATCAGGCGCCCAAGAAAAGGTTTTGCTGTGACATCAACATTCAACCAGTTCTGCCTCTTTAGCTTATGGTGGCTCAAATGGGTATTATTCCAGAAAAACACCACTCTCACTACGAAGGACACCTATGTGTTTATGAGGTGCCTTCTGCTCATACAAAACACTGGTGTATTGCTTTTCCGTCGAAAATCACTCGTTCCCGAGATATACATTTCTTAGTTAAGGAGAGTATTAAGTATAGTATAGGTAATTATTCTTTGGTTAGGTTAGGTTAGGGTAAGTTTGATAATAGGTTTGTTCAATATCCAGTGGCTACAATCGAAAATTATCATGGAAAAACTCTGGCAGCTGGTGTCACCGTGTCGCGGCGCGGGTCGGTGGGCGCCAAGGATTTTACTATCCTTGGTGGGCGCCGTGCTGGAAATTTGCCCTCAAGCCTCAAATGACCTGTGTGTCTTCGTGTGTGCCCGGATGATTTTATGTTTTAATTTACCTGCCGCTTGGGTTACCTGTTGAGAATAACAATCTTACTAACTTGGCATTGAATATTTCCATTGGAAATAATTTAGTGTTTGGTGTCGGGTCAGGTTGTCCCTGCTACTGGTAAAATGCATGTAACCCAGTACAACCAGCCGCATGGTCGGATTGTCGGCGACTAAACCGGCTCCCCCACTGGTTTTACTAGTGAGGAGGGTGTGCTGGACACCCAGATGGACTAAAAATAAGACCATCTTTAAAGGGAGATGAACTCACTATTGAGTCAGTGGCCATCCAACCCCAGCTATGGGTAAAATAGTGGGCAGCCTGGGGTTAATCCCTACAGGGATGCGTCCCTGGGCACGGGACGAGAACTTTCCATTCGAGAAGAATGAAGATTGAAAAAAAGGACATGTCAGAGGAGTACTTACTTGATACTTGATACTTGATGTTGTTTAGAGGATAATTCCTCAGAGCCGTAGTGTTCTACCGCTGCAGCCGGTCCTAGCGTCCCTAAACTGTAGGTTCACTTGGTCCAGTAAGGAGTTTGTGGATGCTCTACATAGCGAAGTGTAACCCGGTACTGGTGGTTCGTCAGGGACTGTCCACAGGTATTCGTCCAGTTGGGATTTTAACTTCTCTACGGAGCAGCCGGTGATGTCTCGGATGTTTCTTGGGAGGCTGTTGAAGGCTCTTGGGCCACTGTGGGGTAGGCTGGCTGATAGAAGAGTCTTGATTCTTGCCGGGGCTTGAGTTGGTGGGGCTTTCCTGAAGCATTTCCGACCTGCCCTCTCATTTATGTAAGCATCCACTTTGTTGATGTTGGAGGGGTTGGGTACTTTTTCTTCTAGGATCTTCCAGATGTATATGGTGGAATATCTCTCTCTGCGTCGTTGCTGGGAATATAGTCCTAGTCTTTTTAGTCTTTCCCAGTAGGAGAGTTCTTTCATCCCTCTTATTTGCCTTGTGAATGACCGTTGGACCGACTCAAGGGCCTGGATATCCATAGCCTTGTGGGGAGACCATAGTTGACTGCAGCAGTGCAGGATGGGCTGGACTAGTGCTCTCCATAGAGTCATCATATACTCTTTCCCGGGAGTAGAAGGTTCTAAGTATCCACCCTGCAATCCTTCTAGCTTTCTTGATGGTCTCTTCGATGTGGTGTTGGAAGGTGCCATCAGCATTGAGGTTAATGCCCAGACATTTTACATGTGGGCTAGTGGTTATCACTTGTTTCTCGCTTAACAGGAGGGAGGTGTTGTTGAGGATCTCTTGGTTTTTACCACTCCTGAGAAGTTGGAATTTTTCACCATTGAATAGCATGTTGTTAATTTTGGCCCATTCATAGATTTTGTCGAGATCCTCTTGAAGAAGGCTGATGTCTTCTCTGGCTCCAATGCTTTTACATATGTTGGTGTCATCGGCGAAAGAGGCCGTTGTTGAGTGGGTCACTTCTTTGTCTATGTCCCCTATCATGATGAGGAAGAGTAGAGGTCCTAGTACAGACCCTTAGGGGACACCGCTCACCACACTGTGTTCCTCTGAAATGGCTCCATTTGCCGTCACTGACTGCGTTCTTTCAGTGAGGAAGTTGTATAGCCATAAACCCACTTTTCCTGCTATTCCAAGGTCCTTGATCTTATGTATGAGGATGCCATGGTCCACCTTGTCAAAGGCCTTCGCAAAATCCAGGAATACCGTGTCGACGTTTTTACCTTCTGCGAGGTGGTGGAGGAGCTTGTCGTGGTATGCCAGGAGCTGTGATAAGCAGGATCTGCCTTTCCGGAATCCATGCTGGCCAATGTTAAGAAGATTTCTTTCTTCCATGAAGGCATAAATCCTGTTTCGGATGATTTTTTCAAACACTTTCACCATGTGTGAGGTGAGTGCTATGGGTCTGTAGTTTTTTGCTGAGCCCTTGGGTCCCCCTTTGTAGATTGGGGTTATTGTTGCTTTCTTTGCCTGGTCAGGCACTTTACCTGTATCCAATGAATGACGCCACAGTATGTGTAATGGATACGCTATGCTGTCTTTGCATTTGATTAACAGACTTGTTGGTATGCCATCTGGTCCGGGCGCTGAGTTCAGTTTAAGCTCTTTTATTGCTGTAATTATATCTTCCTGGGTGAATTCTATGTCTTCCAGACCTGAAGTAGTTGTTTCGTCAGGGGGTGTTGGCAGACAAAGTAGGGTATGTGGGTCTGTTACTTTCTTTGCCTCGTCGGGTTTGCTGAAGGCTGGCTGGTATTGCTCGGCAAGAACATAAGAACATAAGAACATAAGAAAATAAGGAAGCTACAAGAGGCCGCGAGGCCTACACGTGGTAGTTCCTGTCACCTAACTCTACCTACATCCACCTTTCATCCCCATCCATGAACCTATCCAGCTCCCCTTTAAGTTTGCATAATGTTCTCTGCATTTTCTTCCAATTGTCCTTCAGGTGTTAGTAAAGGTCCAATGGGGCCACATGCTTTTGAGAACTTTTTGGCATAGCTGAAGAAGTTTCTGCCTGACCAGGTTTGTTTGAGTTTGGGTTGAGTTTTATGTTTGTGATTGCATTGGATTCTTCTCTTTTTCTTTGTTGTTCATGGGATTACTGAATATTTTCTTCTATTTCAGTTATTTGAGTCCAGATTTCTTGCTTTTTATCTTCTTTTTCTGTTCTATCCATCTGTTTATTCAGTTTTGTCCTTTTTCTCATGAGTATTTTCCTGTCCCTGGGTATTTGGGTCCTTCTGCCTCCTTTCCTTTTCTTTTTGGGAATGTACTTGTTGCACGTTTCCAGTAACTCTGTCACGATGATTTCCATCATGCTGCTTGGGTCATGGTTGCGCAATTTTTCAGCCCAGTTTGTTGATGTTACGGCATTTCTTACTCCTTCCCAGTCTGTTTCACCACCGTTGAAGTTAAGATTCTGAATCCTTGTTCTTCTCCAGTGTACTCTTGGTTACTTTTTGTATTCTTGTTCTTTGCCAATGTTACTGTGATGAGTTTATGATCTGAGAGTACTGTCTTTTCGGCTCTGTACCCATGTATTATTTCTTGGTTATTTGTAAATAGTAGGTCCAGAATGTTTTCCCTGTTGTTGTGTGGATTTCTTGACTCAGGAAGAGATGCTCCATGAGGTCTTGTAGCATTCTTGCTTGTTCTTGGTCCTCTCGGCTCCCTCCCTCAAGGGTCCCTGTCGGCCATCTCTTGATGGGAAAGTTAAAGTCTCCTGTAATTATTATGTCAGTTACTGGAGGGGGTAGGAGTTCAGTTTTCTGTTGCACTTTCGTGATTATCTCACTGAACTTTTGTTTATTGCAGAGTGGAGGCCGATAGATGTTTGTGACGATCAGCGAGAGTTTCTTTATGTGGATAATAACACCTCTGCTTGGCATTGAGTACGATAGCAGGTTTCAGTTTTTGATGCAAGTCGTTCTGACGTATGTTATGGTACCTCCATGTGACCTGTCCTTTCTGTCTGTTCTGAATACGGTGTAATTTTGTGATTGGATTTCAACATCGTTGATTTCCTTACTCAGATGGGATTCAGTAAGGGCGAGGAAGGCGAGGTCTTCTTGGTGTGCCAGGTCAGATAGGAATGGCACTTTATTTCTGTTAGACTTGGGGTACAGGCCTTGGATATTTCCCATGAGGAAGCATTCTAGTGGCTCTTTATTGCACTGAGCCAGGGATTTATCTGGGGGGGCATTGATGTTGGGAATTGCGGCTGATGCGGTTGCTGCCCTATTAGATTCCGTATCAGTATTCATTGGGTGTCTACGATTTTGGTTAGGTTTGTCATTGTTGTCTTTATTTCGTTGAATACTTCTAAAAATGGTTCTGGCTTGTGTCGGTAGAGATATGTTCCAGTGTTGTTGTGGTCTTGGTAAGGTTAGTGGGTGATTAGGGTATGCTGGGCCATGGGGCTGCTTGTTGCGGGTTTGGTACTGCAGGAGGTACAGGCCTAGGTGTAGGTTTTTCCCTTTTTGTCCCACAGATGTGGGTGTAGGTACAGTTTTTATTCAGGCACATTTTCTTCTGAATGGAGTCTCGGCATAAGAATGGGTGGTAGTTCCTGCATTCCATTCCTAATGTGCATCCTCTTGGATCCCTTGGGCCATAGCTTAACAGTTTTTGACATGGCTTTCGGTGACTAAATTTGCAATCTCTACCACTAACCCCATACCAGCATATTCCTCTCCTGAAGTAGAAACATACATTCGGAGGGCTGTTACTCTGCGGCTGTGTGGTTCCACTCGTGACTCGTGTTGTTCTGGTCTCTGTGGGGGCGGGGGCGGGTGGAGGTGGTGGGGAGGTGGGGGGTGGAGAGGGTAGAGGGTCTGTTTGCTGAGTGGGGTCTGTTGGCTGAGGAGGGCTGATGGATTCAAAATCTATATTTTCTGGCTGACTGTCTAACATTACTGGTGCTGGTACCTGAGAGTGTGCCTGTCCTGCCCGTAGAGGCGTGGTGGGCCTGGCAGTGTCAGCTATAGTCAGTGTTTGGTTAGATGCAGCGGGTTGGTTTTCCGGTATGTCATTAATCTGATCCTCATTTTCCTTTTCTTCCTTTTCTTCCTTCTCACTACACAAGCTCTCTTTCAGCTCACTGAGGAGATCATTGTAGTTTTCATAATCCTGTAGAGTGCAGGTCAGACATACATGTTTCCTGCTTGAATTTGTGAGGGCTATCATGATATAGTCTGGTAGTTGTGTGCAGATAAAGTGGGTCCACATATGGCAATGTCCACACTTCATACCTGATTTGCAGTGTCGATGGCATACAGTGCAGGGGTGTATGTTTACTGCAATCTCTCCCATATTGGCTTGGTGCCCTCGCTCTTTTTCTTTTTACTCCTTCCTGTTTTGCAGTTTCGTTGTTGTTGTTGTTGTTGGGGGTTTGAAGGGGCCGTGCAGACTGTGGTGCCACAGCCTCTAGTGCCCCGAAGGTGCAGGATGCAGATGAATCAGCAGGTTAGATCCTGTGCAGTTGGCCTGACTTGTGTAGGAAGGTCCTGGTGTGCTTGAGGATTTTGAAGGCCAAGCCGGGGTCTGGAGAGCCACCCAGGAGGTCAGCTAGAGTTAGTCAGACGAAGGGGAAGGCGAGCGGGACCTCTTGGAGGCAGATGAGGTGGCGTCCATGTGGTCGTCAGCCGGCTGGCGGCCGTCCTCGTCAGGCGGCATTAATCACGGGAACAGGGGGTCTAGGGCACAGTCATACAGTCACCACACAGCAAAACCAGGCACACAGTACACCGTAGTGTAGAGTCATGGTCAGGGAAGCGGTAGTAGCGGCAATATTTCGGTGGAGGAGCTGGAGCCACACGTCTTGTCACCACCACGGTAGCTCAAAGAGTGCATAGATGGATCACATAACATGGAGGAGCATCGAGCAACACTCATGAGACAGGTATGTGATGTTGTGTTTCGTGTTATTATGTATATTATTATTACGTATTGTTAGTATAATAATGTATAGTAATTATTATTAGTAATATATTAGTAATTATAGTAATGGTGGTGGTGGTAGTGGTGTTACGTATCACAAGGGTTGTATATTGGTGTATATCTACACTCGACCTTCGATTTAACGGACTTCGATTAACGGTTTTTGGGTTTTTAAGGGGACTCCATCTCCCTACCAGAAAACCCGAAAAAAATTTTCAAAAAGGGTTCCGCTGTTTGAAAAATTTTGTCCGCAGGAAAATCTGGAAATCAAAATAGAAGCTTTTGAGTCCTGTAAATAGTCCTGTTTTTACAGCTTGCAAGATTTTCACGCAAAGGGAAAACCCCAAACAACAATTATTTTCAGGTTTTTTTTTTGGAAGATACGTAGTGTCTAGGTTTATACTATCAAAAACTTTCCCTTAAGCCCGTAAAGTTTGGTTCATAATCTTTTTCATAGTTTTTTTTTCTCACATAATCCCTTTAAAAACAGTCAAAAAATATTGGCGTCGGCCCCGCCGAATACCAAGAACGGTTTTTTTTTCAAGCATGGACACTCCCCAATTTCCTTATTTAGTCCTTTTAAATCGAGGGTGGGAGTGTATTATTATATATATTTTATATATATTTATAATTTATATATATTATATATTTTAAATATATAAATTATAAAATAATATATATATAAAAGTGTATATATTTTATTTTAATAATATTATTGTTTTTTTTTTTCAAAAAGAAATAAAATTTTAAAAATCCCCCTTTGTTTTTACTTTAAAAATTTTGACTTTAAAAAAAGGAAAGAAAAGGGTGAAAAATTTTACTTTTTCCCAAATTATGTGTCCCAACAGTTATTTTCAATGTTGAATTATGCGTCAAGGGGGAGCTACCCAAACCCCGTACCCAAGGTGACTCCTATGTCAAAAAAAAATTTTGAAATTTTGGTTTTCTTCTTTTTTGTTTTCGTTTTCCCCCTCGAGTAAAATTTTTTTTTGGTTGTCCCTTTAAATGGCCCGGGATTATTTTTTTAGGATATTTTTTGTGAAGGGTTGATGCGTGCTGTTTGGGCAAAAATCAGCCCATAATTTGCTAGCGAGCTTTGGGCAGGCTTCCTTCACACTCCCCAAAGGGAAAGGTAAAGCCTTTACCCCGGCGAGGGTGAAGGAAGCTGAAAAACGTCGCTAAAAATTATAGCCTGAGTATTGCAATCGGGACGCATCAAACCTTAAACAAACAAAAGACCCAAAAAAAAAATAATAAAGGGGGGCTTTTAAAAGGCAAAACCAAAAAAAAATTGGGAGCATACGCAAAAGCTGCGCGGGGCTTTTTTTTTTTTTTTTTTTTTTTTTTTTACATCACAAGGAACTTTTCAAGGGCACAAAAAAAAATGGGAAAACACAAAGCCCGCTTGTTCCCCAAGTCCCTATAAAGAAGACAGAAAGAGAATAAAAAAAACGGGTTTAGGCCAATTTATTTGGGAGGGTTTTCTTTTTAAATCTTTTTTTAAAAAAGATTTTAAGGGCAAAAGGGAAAGGGGGAAAATAAAAAAAGGGAAAGAGAGCCAGATTTCCCAGTGAAAGGGATGAAAGAGTAAAGAAAATGATTAACTTTGCATTAGGAAGATGGACAGAATAGGGATGGGGAAGGAGAAAAAAGTCTTGGGGCAGCGGGGCCCGGGGGGAGTGGGGGGGGCATGCAGTTAGCAAGTTCAAAAGAGAAAGGTAAAGCAAAAATAAGGGTAAAAAGAGAGCAAGAGAAGAAAACTTTGCGGCGGTGTTTTAAAAGATTAAAAGAAAGTAAAGTCAGGGGGAGAGGAGTTGAGGGAGACGAAAAGTTTTTGCCCTAAAACCTGTTTAGGGGAGCGATGAGGGGAAATCCCCCCCAAAACCCAATTTTGAAAACAACTCCATACATGGTCGGTTTAAGGCCCCTTTTAGAGAGAAAGGGAAATTGGGAGGGGAAAAAAAAAAGGGGAAACGCAGACGCCAAAAAGCACCCCCCAACTTTTAGAAGCTGTTTTAGAAAGAGATGAGATGGGGAAATTTCCAGCCCCGTTTTTTAGAAAGGTTTTAGCCCAAAGAATTTTCTTTGTAGGAGACATTTGAGTGCCATGAAAAAGGGAGGGGATAGTTATCGGGTTTGGGTTTTTGGGAGTAGATAGGTGAAAAAAAAATTGGGGTTTTTTGGGCATTAAAACAAAAAAAGGGTTTTGTTTTTCCCCCCAAAAAAAAAATTAAAAAAGGATCAAAATTTAGGCGTTTCGGTGGCATCTTCCGGAATCATTTTATTTCCTGTTGGGGTTGGACTTTAAAAAACGACGTTAAAAAAAATGCGGGGTTTAGAATCTTTCAGGTGGGATGGATGGGCCCTTTGAGTTAGATTTAGAAGATCTTAATAAAAATAAAAAGAGAGTGGGTGTTTGGACAAAACCCCCCGGGGGAACCCCCACTTTTGATAGATTTAGGAGAAGAACAATGTCCGTCTACAGTAGCTGCAATAAAAACGGTTTAAAAGGGGAAATTTAAAATAAAAGGACAGAGAGAAGGATAAAAAACCGAATGAGGGTAGTTGGAAATTAAGATTTGTGGCGGGACTCTATAAAAAAGCTTTTGATATGTAAAGGGGGCAACAGCAAATTTTTACCAAAACCCCCTAAAGGAGGAGACAAGTTTCGGGTTAGGAAAGCAGAAAAACCCCAGTAGATCGCCCTTTAGGGAAAACCGTACGGGACCATCAGATAGAAGATTGTGAGCAAAATAGTTTGTTTAAGAATCTTCTTTTTTAAAGTATAGATTAAAAAAATTTTAGAAAGGAAAGGAAGTCAAAGCTATGGGACGGTAGTTTGAAGGATTAGAACGGTCCCCCTTTTTAGGAACTTTTTGGAGTGAGAAATTCCCGCAAAAAGGGAAAGGTGGAAGTAATAGACAAAGACGGAAAAGTTGACCAGGCAAGGTGAAGCACAGAAGCACAGTTTTTGAGAAAAATAGGGGGGGACTCCGTAAAAACCCGTAAGCCTTGCGAGGATCTAGGCCAGAAAGGGGGCAAAGAAAACATCATTCCAAAGGGGATCTTAATAAAGGGCCCAAATTTATAGTCAGAGGGTGGGGAGAAGGAGGAACAAGTTTCATCAGCCAGAGTTTTTTTTAGCAAAGGTTGAGCGAAGATTTCAGCTTTGAATTTAGATGGGGACAGCTGTGGAGCCATTTTGGGTGAAGCATAGGAGGGAAAAAAATGAAGAAAAAAAATTTGGGTTGGGAGATTTTTATTGCTAGTTTGCCAGAAGTAAACGAGGGGAAATTTTCCCGGCAGGGGGAATGGCAGGGGTTTCCCTCATCTCCGGGCCCTTTAGCCTTAGACCCGGGTGGGGGGTGGGGCCCCCTTTAAAACCCCGGGACAAGGGCTGGGCGTGACCCCCGGGTTCCCCACATTTCCCTTCCCAGGTTCCCCCGGGTTACCCTTTTATCAACCCCGAAAGGAAGGAAGAACGGGCGGGGTTTAGGGGTCCCCGGGCTTGCCGGGCCGGGATAAAACCAGGGCTCGCAGATTCGTACCCGGGGCCCCCCGCTACCCACTGTACACGGGAGGCGCCCTCCAGACTTTATTTTGGAGAGGACTCCCCGAGGCATGTTCCTAAATCCCCTTTTTTTATTTTAAAATTTTTTTCTGTTTCGTTTTTGATATTTTTGTGCAGGAGGAAAAAAAGGCAATGGGGAAAGAGGCAAATGTTTAAAAGATGTTTAAAAGAAAAAATGAAATGGTGCCCTTTTTGAAAAGATCTATTTACGGGAGTTCCGCTTACTTTTAATTTTCCCATGTGTAATTGTGTACGCCGGCGTTCCCCGGGGCCTGGGGGGGTTGTTTTGTCGGGCCTTTTTAAAACAGCATAAACAAACGGGGGCAGCAAAAAACAGGGGTCCACATTCTTTCATCCCTTAAATTTACATGTGTAATTTGTGACGTGCTTTTTCGCGCCTGGATCTTGTTTTTGCCAGAAAAAAACACTAAACAGGGGTTTTCCCCCATTCCCCCCCCCTTCATCCCTTTAAAAGCTCACAGGTGAGGGGAATAGGGGTTATAAATATAAAGACATTACTTTAAAAAAACACTTATAGATACTAGCCCCCCCCCAAAGCCGCCCTCCGGGGGACTTTTGGCAACCTCTGCGGAGGAAATTGGGGGGCCTTTCCCGGCCCCACCACCGGGTTTGGTTTTGGGGGGGGGGGGGGGGCCTTTTCGGCCCCCCAAAACGGGACTCTCCGGGGAAAACCCCCTTTAAGCTTTCCTGAAATCATGGATGTAAAAATGAAATTTTTAAACCCCAACCCCAATTCACATCCCCCCCAAACCCCATTCACCACCCATTCCCCAAATCACCCCCCCCCCCTTCCCCCCCCTACCCTTTAAATTTCCCCCAAAATTTATCCATCACCAAAACACCCTTTCACTCCCCCAATTAAACCCATCCCCCCCCTTTCTTTTCCCTTTCACAATCCCCCATCCCCCCCCCACCCTTTCCACCACCCATACCCCACACCCATTAACCATCCCCCCACCCTTTCAAAAACCCATTACCCTTTAACCCTACATAAAGGTTTTCCTCAATTCTCGCAACCCACTTTTTTTCACAATTACCCCCTAATAGGCTGCAAAAAAAAAAAAAAAAAAATAGTGATCGGACCCTTTTCATAAATGGGTTAAAAACCTTGCCCGCTCGAGCCGGTTCCAAAACGTGCCATAGAGGGGTTTCCCCCCCCCACAGGGGGCGGCACTGGAGCGGACACACCCCAACACACACACACAACCCACACACACCACACACCAAACAACACACACACACACACACAAACACCACACAAAAAAATTTTCCGTTTATATTATTAATTACTTTGTACAACAATTTACACATTTAGGAAGGGTTTAAGGGGTTTCATGCAGGGCTCTTTATAGTAACTGGAATTCTGGTCCCCGCCGGGGGGAGAGGGAATGCCATCATTTTGAGTAATAAACCCCCTTTGTAATGCTGCTTTCCCTTGGGGTTTGATGCACAAGGGGTTCAAGGAGTTTTCAGAGCGTAAAAGGGCCCGAAGAAAATCCTCGGGAGTCCCCCCCCCGATTTTCCCGGGGCAAACGGAAAATAGGGGACTAAAAACAAGAAGAGCCGAAAGCCGCTAAAGAGCAAAAGGTGCCCATCCTTTCCCCAGGGGTGCTGCGTAGTAGATGTGGGAGTGATGTGAATTCCTCCCAAAGAGCAAGACACGTCAAAAGGGGAAAGGGCCCTGCTGCTGACAATTGGTGGGCAGAATTTTCCCCCCGTAAAAAAGGGGATCATGGTAAGCCTCCCCCGGAAAAAAATAGACTAAAGAGGAGCAATAATGAAAAGGGGCCCAGCGATGTCGTGAGTTTTTCATCTTTCAAGAAGTGAAAGTAGGGGGCCCATACCCAAAGCATTTGCATGCTGAAAAAGAAAAAAAGGAAGAGATGATAAGTGGTTTTCGCCCCAATTGTCCACAAACACTCAGGAAAGATTGCAATCCCAAATTTTCTGACAAAAACTGTAGATACTGCACTGAGGTGGGGGTCCCCCTCATAATTGTGCGGGTAGAATAGGCACTAAATACTTTGTTTAAAGGATAGTTTCCCCCCCCCCCCCAAAAAAAATCCCCAAAAGTGTTATAAGAGTTTAAAACCCCCCCTTTTTTTGGGTTTTTTAAGTTTTTTGTGATTTGAAACAAAAATTTCATCGCGCCCCAAAGGCCGCCCCCCGGGGGGCCGCTCCTGCCCCCCATCTGACCCCAAGGGGGCTGTTAAAAGCTTGGTCAGGGTCGAAAAATCTCATTCAAAGGGAAATTCAGACCCGGGGCCGGGGCCTCATTACTCTGCCTCGGGAAAATTAGCCAACGAGGAGATTTGGGCAGAAAAAGATCCCCAGAAGGGGAAGGGACGGAGGGGGACGGACCACTGAGGCCCCCCTTTGGGGGCCAGGTGAGGACGAGCTGCCGATCGGGATCACAATAAACCCCCAAAGTTTTCTTGAGAAGTCATTGTTCCGGGGAGTTTTCCCCGGTTTTTTCTATGAGATTTTTCCAAGAGGAGGGGTTTGCTGGGGCGTAAAAACAAACCCCAGGGTGAGGCCGAGCATAAAGGGGGGAAAATTTGGAGAAGCCAGATAGAATGTGAGAAGACGAGGCACAAGGCCAGGAGGGGAGAGCGGCCCCCCCAAGCGGGCAGTGTGGTGGCGGCCCGAGCCTCACCAGCAGGGGGCAGCTGAGGCACTTTCCGCCAGGGCCCCAAAAGATTCCCCAAAAACCTGCCCGGGAAAAAAATGGAATCCAAATAAAAAATTTTAATCAACCATGGGGGGCTTTAAACAAATTTTTATTTAAATTTACATGGATGAAATAAAGGTCCCATAGTGTACACCCCCCCAAAAAAAATTTTTCGACCCCCGGACAGATGGATGTGAAAATGAATGGATCGGGGCCTTATTTTTCCGGAAGGGTTTGGTTTTTCCCTGATTATAAAATGCCCCCCCTTTTAAAAACCCAAAACCCACGGAAATTTGGTGAACCGATATATTAAAAATTTTTTTGTTTGAATAATTTGGGTTGGAAATATAGCCCTGAAAACCTGAATTGTATTATCGGGTTATTATCAGTTATGGCACGTATATAGTTTTTACTGCTTTGTTTGGTTTCCCACCAGGGCTTTTTTGTTCCCCTTTTTGCTGAGAAGTTGTAAAGGGTTTCCCAACAACCCCCCAAAAAATCACCTTCTCCCACACCCCCCCCGACACCCCCCCTTTATTAGTTATTGAGACATAGACAAAGCCCATACAAAGTTTTATTAAAAGCTATAATGACGAGGAATTTTTATAACCCGGAAAAAATGGGGTTTTAAATTTAACCCATCGATTCTGCTACGGCTCCCAAAAACCAATATATTAATTTTACGTCGCACACCCATATTATTAGGGTATGCATAAATAAAGATCAAGCGACGAGGGGGGTCATTGTTATGTAGGATTTTGACCCCCTTGAATCTCACCACTCCCCCAGAGAGGGGCACACCCCGTCTAAAATTTTAATTAATATAATTTTAGACTGGGGGTTACCCCACTGCACAGGGCTACCACGTGCATCGCCCCTAGTCCCGTTTTATGGAAGGGGGGGTATGTCGCTTTTAACCCCTGAGCACGTTGGGTTTGGGTTTCGTTAGGGTAGGTTAGGGTGGGTTAGGTTCCTAAAACCCCATGAAAAAAAATTTTGGGGGAAATCAAAATGAGGGTATTTCGAGATTATCCTATGGGTTTTTCGGAGCTAAAGCCAAGCGTTTTCACTCGGAAACCACATAATCGCATAGGGGGAAATATACCAAAACTTTTAAAGAAAAGAAGGGAGGAAAAAATTTAAAAAAGGGTATTTGTAGTGATGGGAAAAATGTACCCTTTTTTACCCTTTCCCAAAAATACCTTTGCAACCCTAAATATACCCTTTTCCCAAACCCCAAAAAATACCCTTTCTCCCTCTCGTCAAAAAGGGTATTAAAGGGGAGATGAAGGGTTTAATCAGCAAACACTACCTCCCGTCGGACATAGGGTATAAAAAGGGTAATATGGTGTGATGTAAAAAATTCCACCCCTTAAAGGGCCCCCCATTTTTGAGTGGCCCCCCGCCCAAAAAGGGAGAGGGGGTTTCCCAAAACTTTTTCCGCCCTATTTTAAAAATGCATGGGGCAAAGGGGTATACAGTAGCTTTTCATGGGGTTTTCAGAGTTTTGAAAAGTTTTTTGGGAAAGGTTTTTTAGTTTTTTTTTACTGCCAATCACCGAAAAAGTGGGGACCTGGTGGGGGATCCGTAGGGGGCTCGGTGGGCCGGGGTTTCCCATGCCGCGGGGAGGTGGGCCCGGAGAAGGAGAACACCCGTGGGCCCCCCTCGACTGTAACAGCGCCATCCCCCATTGGAAGCCATGGTCTGTTTCGAGAGAGAGAGAGAGAGAAGAGAGAGAGAGAGAGAGAGAGAGAGAGAGAGAGAGAGAGAAAAAAAAAGGGGACATACTGTACGTATGGCAATTTTTGATAAGCAGGGCCCCAGGGAAAAAAATTATGCCAGAATCAGAATAATTAAATTTTTTTTCACAACACACAAATTAAAATGTTGTCTCCTTTATTTTTTTTATTATTAAAATTTTTTTACGGGCTCCCTTTTCCTCCATTTTAATTTCCCCGGACAAGGCGCCATTTGTCCTTTGTCTTATCCCGGCTGCGGCAATGTAACTGAAGGAACACCTGAATAGGACGGACGGTCATGGAAACGCGGGCCCCAACCCCAGCATCACCGTTTTCTCCTTTAGGCGCCACGAAAAGAAACAAGGGTTCCACAAAGGGGCACCCCCCTCACAAATAGTTTGGAGTCATCATAAATCCCTCATAAAAACAGGGCCCTTTTTTAGCCTTGGGGGGGCCCCCATGCGAATTTCTGTTTTGGGGGGGAAAATTTTTTAAAAAATATGGGGGGGGGATTCCCCAAAACCCCCTAAGGTTTGGGCCGGGGGGAGCCCTTTAAATTGGGAAAGCATCAATTGGGGCATTTTAAAAGGAAAAAAGACTAAAATTCTAAAAAAAAAAACAAAAAAAGGCAAACTTGGGGGGCCCCTTGGGGGCTTCGGGGGCCCTGGGCAAAACCCCGTAATCGCATAAAAGATAAAGAAACGGGCCCTTTATAGAAACAAGGGCTCCGCAAAAAGGGCGCACCCCAAAAATCCATCCCTTTGTTCAACAGCCCGGCCCGCCCAAAGAAGGTAGAAAGGGGGTTTGGAAATTAGGATTTTTGTTTGCCAAAAAAGTGTTGGTGCATTTGCCAATCCGGGGATAAACCACCTTTACACTGACAGTTTCAAATGACATAGGTCCTGATATATATATATTAAATGCAAAACACAACAATGCTACTCCGTAGGTAGTGGTTGCACGTCCCCCCTCCCCAAAGAGAAGTTCCCCCCAGGTTCGATCCCCGGGGGGAGCGGAGAAAAGATGGGCTGTTTTCCCCGGGCCCCGAGCCCCCCCCCCCGGCAGTGAATGGGAACCCGGGGGGTTTGCCGGGGGGTTTGTGGGCCGTTTCCCGGGTGATGGGTTTCCCGGGCCCAAAAACCAAGTAAAAGCCGGGGGGTTTTGTGACCCGCTTTCCGGGGTGATGGTTTGGCCAACACTAAACAATAAGGATGAAAATGAAAGTAGCTTTTGGGGGACGGGGCCCTACGAGTGTAGCTCAGGGCCTGAAAAAAACAAAATATGTGAAACAACTAGGGGGAAACAAAGACTTTATTCCCGAAAAATATCCCAATTTTTGGGGAAGGAAAAAGCACACATAGAGACAATCATAGAAAAACTGGGTTTTTGTTAAAGGGGGTTTATGGGTAAAAAACACAAAGGGCCCCGCTAAGGGATACCCAAAAAATAGAGTTTAAAAGGGCACGTAGCTTACAATAAAAAGAAACGTGTTGCTATAGCCAATGTAATCGAACCCGTTTTCTTTTAATTTTTAAGCGTGGGTCCTTTTGTTTTAAATTATGTTTTTAAACCAAACAAATCTAGAAGAATTTTTTTAGCACCACAAAAAATTGGGTAATTTACACTTTGGAAACCCTTTTAACCTTTTTATATTTTCAGCGTTTCCCCTGCCGGAAGAGGGCCCCAAAAGGTATAATTCTACACTTTTAGCTCCTTATTGGGGGGTTTGGGGGGAGACTCAAGGTCAGGGGGGAAACCGGCCCGGGTGTTTCCCAGATGCCTCTCGGGCATGACCCGGGGAGCTATAGGATTTTGGTTTCCATTAAATTTTTATCTCATTCAAATAATCCTAAAATGAAGACCCAAAGCAAATAATATTGTTTTAAATTTGGTGTGGTAAATTTTAGTCCTTGATGGGATATATAAAAGCAAAATGGAGATATGACCTCAGGATAATAAAAATTTTGCAGCGACAAACTGCAGCTTGCTCTCATTGGGGTCATGCGAGGGAAAAACTCCAAAAGCGTGGTCCTGTTTGGGACAAAGAGGGCAAAAAAGTTTATTTTTGCTACAGTAGGGAAAATATTAAATATTTTTAAGGGGTATTTCAATTTCAATATTTAAAGGGAGTATTTTGGTGATTTTGCTATCACATAAAAATAGTCTTTTAAAATACTTAAAACGGAGGGCCTTGAAAAACGGGCAATTTCATTTAGACCCAGCTCCGCCCCGGGAAGGAATCATGCATTGGGCATGGATATACGTCCGCAGCATCAAACGGCACTTAAAACCCAAAATTAAAAAAGGAATAGGAAGAGGGCTGCGGCCCACAGCCCAGACATGTGGCAGCTATTAAAAAATTATGTCGAGAAAGAAGATGCCCCAAAACCCGGCTAAACGCGAATACAAAGAACACAGTAGGTGGTAAAGGGGGGGGAGATTTCACTGGACGAGAAAACAAAAAACGCCATTTATCGGGGGCTTTTTTGGGATAAAAAAAATTTTGGGAATAGGTAAACGTAAAGTAGAATGTACATCACAGCCCCCTGAAAGCAAATTAAAAGATCCTTTGGGCGGACTGTACATCAGAAAATGGCCGCGGAGCAAATAGATGGAAATATAATTTTAGAGTGCCCTAAAAAATTCAGTTTGATATAAAATCCATCTTAAAACTAAAAAACGATGCTTTGGCCCTTTAAGAGCTAAAAAAAAATTAGATACGAAATTTAAAACTAACAAAACCGCTACTACTCTCTACTGTGCCCCTTTAAAATGCAACCTTGACCCGATTTCCCTTTAGCCTCTGCAGAGGTAAGTGAAGGACCCAAAACTGTAACTCCCCGGAAAAGTCTGAAAGTGTTTTGGCAACGCTACAAAGTGTCTTGGGGGGGGGGTGGGGGGTCCCCTGTGGGGCTCTGCCCCCCCCCCGACCCCCGGGAATAATTTAACCCAAAACAAAATTTAAACCCCCCTTTTTTTGCTTGGGGCTTTTGCCCCTTAGAAAAAACCCCCCGATAAAATTTAAATTTCCTTTCCCAGCGATAATCACCCCATAATTAACCTAAACTTCTAACGAGGGGGGGACTCCGCCCAACCTGGACCCCCGGGTAACCTAATAAAAGTTACCCCACCTTTTAGTGGGAGGGGGGGGGGGAGTTTTCGACACTGATCATCATTCTGTTTGTGAGGAGCGTTTAAGGGCCCCCCGTCTCGGACTTTTTAAAAAAACCAATCCCAAATTTTTAATAGATTAGGGAAAATTTTACGCTATCCCTAACTCAAAAAAAAATTGGTTGCGAAAAAATATTTTGTACCCAGATGGGGAAAAAAGGACGAGGGGCTAGGGTCATTTTTTAGGGGCCCCGGACTAGTTTTTTAAAAAAACCGACCCTTAACCCCAACCCCTAAAAAGGGTTGGGAGCTCCGATGGGGAGGTGTGTTTTGTATGCGTTATTTGAAAAATAACTTCCCGGTGTATATAAGTTTAAAAAGGTTTCCGGAAGGGAATTTAAACTGCACAGTATACTGAAGAAAAAAAAATACAGAAAATTTAACCCAAAAAAAGGCAGTAGCCCATCGCGCAGTTCGTCCAAATTTTATTCCTCAGCCAAATACCTCGCAACCCCCCAAACTTGTTTGGGGGAAAAGAGGGAAGTATGGACAAGACTGGAATAATAACCCAACAATCGACGGCGGGGAAATGTTTGCAAAAAGTTTCACTTGTAATAGTTGAAAAGCAGGAATAAAAGGGTTTTTTTAATTTGGCCCCCCACATTTTTTGAAAGAATTATTTTTATTTTTTGAGTGTTTTTAATAAAAATTTTGCTCCCCGTTTTTAGCGGGGAATTTAAAATTTTTCTTTTACCGCCCCAACACAAAAAAACCCAATTGTAATTTCTGTCAGTAACGGTTTAAATTTTGGTTTCGGTCAGGTTAGGTATACAGAAGCACAGGTAAAAAGGGATTCGATTATAGGGACATTTTGGGGGCAGAACAAAGAAAAACTCGGGGAAAAAAGATTTTTTAGGTTTTTTTTAAAGGTTTAAAAAACCCCATATCTGGTTAATATCCCTAAAATCTGGGGTTAAAATTTCCCAAATCTAGATTTTTCCCCCCTTATCTAGGGATTTTTCTTAGAACCAAAAAAAAACCCAAAATCCCAGCGGATTAACCCACCTAACCCAGCGAGGGCCCGGCCCCTCGACCCCGTAATTAACCTAACCCTCAAACCCTATCAAATTTTAAACCAACCTAAACCCGTGGGGGCTTTTCCCCCCCCTCCCCCCCCGGGAACATGACAAAAAAATTTCCCTTTCCCATAGCGAGGGGGGGGGTTGTTCTCGACAATCCCGGTTTTTCTTAGGTTGGGGAGGATCGAAGGTTTTTCACGTCTCTGGATTGGGAAAAAAAATCTAACCCTTTTCCCTAGATCTAGGGAATTTTTTTCAAAACCCCAACCAACAACGGTTGCGACGCCCCCTTTTTTACTACCCAAGTAAAAATCCCGCATTTTCCCCAGGTCCCAATTTTTTTTCGGGAGATGGGGGGAAAAGGGAAAAAACTAGAATAATACTGATAGGGGGTATCGAGCCTTTGAAAAAAAAATACTTGCGGGTGAAATGTAGGATTTTTGCCGAGGGGAAAGAGAAATCCCGGAGAACTAGAGTACAATACCCTAAAAAGGCCCAAGGGGGAAGATTCGTTTTGGACTCTCCTTTTTTAAAATAACCGAAGATTTGATGTTTTGAAAAAATCGACCTTGTTTTTTTTGGGGGTCCCCTTTGTTATTATTTAAACCCCCTTGGGCAGAAGCAAGACATTTTTGCCCTTTTAAGAGTTTTTATTTAAAGTAAACACAATAAGGGGATGGTAATAGTAAAAAAAGTTTAAAACGCTGGGAAAACCGAGGTTTTTAAGGTTTGGTTTTGGTTTGTTTAAAATTAAAGGGAAAAAGGGGGGGTTTTGGGGAATGTCCCCCAAAGTTAGATTAGGTTTAGTTCCGGGTTTTTGTTTAAACTAATTTTTTCGGAGATTTGATGTATTTTGGAACAATTGAACGGTTTTTTAGTTGTTACGAAACCCAATTAAGAATCTCTCCCACAGTTACTAACCTAAAATGGACATTTTGTTACCCAACCAAAATAAACCGATCAAGTTAGGGGTGGGATTAACAAGGGAAAGCAGAAAAACCCGGAAAAGCTTATTTAAAAGTTTTAGAGTTTTTAAATCAAGATCAAGAATGGGAAAAAAATTTCAGAAAAATTTGAAGTCCCCCCCGGGTGTGAAAAATTGTTTAAAAAATTTTTATTTATTTAAAATATTTTTAAAAGGAAGGGGTTTTACATATGAGATATGAAAAAACAAAAATAAAAACCTTTTAAAACACCCAACTAACCAACCTAACCCCCCCTTTGAACCCCACTAACCCAAAATACCCCACGTTTTTAAACCTCCAAACCCAAAACCAAAAACCTCTTAAAAAGTGTCTACGGAAAAGGGGAAAAATCGAGGGGATGGGTCACAAGAGGGAGAAGAGTGAGGGCCCGAGTAAACACTTGTCTCTGTCCCTTTAAAAGTCATATTCCCCAAAAATAATTATTTGCGACGAAAAATCATAGAGAGAATGCTTCCTAGAAAACCAAAAGTTAACAGAAAACCCAAATCCCAATTTTTAGCGAATTTTGGGACTAGAGTAAAATAATACCACCCTTTGGTTTTTAATTTTTTGGTTTGCTAAACCCCTAAAATAGAATACGGCGATTGGGAAATTTCATAAACATTTATAACTAAGCACAGAACCTGAATACCAAGCTACATAAAACATCAACACGATTTAAATAGGTAAAGGAAAAAAACAAGGGAAAGGGGGCTAGTATATTTTTGGGTGCACGAGCATATTCTGAGGGTAAGACAGCCTTTACCTTTCTTTGTACCCCAAAAAAACACGTTATAACAAAACATTTAAACTATTTTATAGTGAGAAAAATGTGGAAAGATATAAGCTGAGTTTCAGGGTTTTGCAAATTCTTCAAGGCGGTGTCGCCCGTTGGCTAAGATTTCCACGGTATCACACGGTCTTCTATGCAACGATAAACATTCCATAACGAACGCATCAAAGACCTCATTTAAAGTCTGATAAATATTTTTGGAGAGGTTATTTACATCAAATAGCATATGAACAAAAACTTAGTATCGTTTGAATACTTTTTTGTTTATTGTAAGGCATGCATCCGTGGCCACCGAGATGATAAGGCCTGGTGGATCGCCCGTGACGTCACACCATAAGGATACAACCCTCTCCGCTCCCCGTACAAGTTTACCTACCTAATATAATGTTTATCAGTATAAAATATATACTGTTATCTTCGGAAATGTTTGATCTATAATATTATCAAATAAAAAACCGTAAAACACAAAGAAAAGGCCATTATGAGACTTTCAAGAAATATGCATTAACTTAAACTCTTCGCCATTTAATATTTTGCTCGCAAACATTTTACATGGAGACTATCAATAGAAGCGGAGTTTAATTAGCTTTCCACTGATATATTTCGTTTAGTGATAAATGAATTAGCGGCATGCATAAATTAGCGTTAACTAAATATAAAAAATCATGAAATCGGGTAATTTCCTACCTAATATATGTTTATCAGTATAAAATATATACTGCTATCTTCGGAAATGTTTGTTCTATAATATTATCAAATAAAAAACCGTAAAACACACTAAAAAAATGCCATTATGAGACTTTCAAGAAATATGCATGAACTTAAACTTTTCGCCATTTAATATTTTGTGCCCAAACTTTTTACATGGAGAATATCAATAGAAGTGGAATTTAATTAGCTTTCCATTGATATATTTCCTTTTCTGATAAATGAATTAAAACCATGCATAAATTAGCGTTAACTAAATAAATAACATCATGAAAGTGGGTAAATTACCCGATTTCATGATGTTATTTATTTAGTTAACTCTAATTTATGCATGGTTTTAATTAATTTATCAGAAAAGGAAATATATCAATGGAAAGTTAATTAAATTCTGCTTCTATTGATATTCTCCATGTAAAAAGTTTTTGCACAAAATATTAAATGGCGAAAAGTTTAAGTTCATGCATATTTCTTGAAAGTCTCATAATGGCATTTTTTTAGTGTGTTTTACGGTTTTTTATTTGATAATATTATAGAACAAACATTTCCGAAGATAACAGTATATATTTTATACTGATAAACATATCTTAGGTAGGAAATTACCCGATTTCATGATTTTTTATATTTAGTTAACGCTAATTTATGCATGCCGCTAATTCATTTATCACTAAACGAAATATATCAATGGAAAGCTAATTAAACTCCGCTTCTATTGATAGTCTCCATGTAAAATGTTTGCGAGCAAAATATTAAATGGCGAAGAGTTTAAATTAATGCATATTTCTTGAAAGTCTCATAATGGCATTTTCTTTGTGTGTTTTACGGTTTTTTATTTGATAATATTATAGAACAAACATTTCCGAAGATAACAGTATATCTTTTATACTGATAAACATTATATTAGGTAGGTAAACTTGTACGGGGAGCGGAGAGGGTTGTATCCTTATGGTGTGACGTCACGGGCGATCCACCAGGCCTTGTCTCTCGGTGGTCTCGATGCATCGCATGGGCGGTACCATGCGAACCGTTCCAATAATGTATGCAATTACTACGGACTGGGAATACCCGCTTACCATCATCATTTGTATGGAAATGACTAGGAATATCAGGCGTGGTTGCAAGCAGCGGCGGAGTTTACAAGTGTATAAATATGCCATTTTTGACCGCTACAAAATACGTCGAATCTCTCCAGTTAAGATTATAAAACCGCAAATCCACGTATTCTTCCGGTTTTCAATGCTTGGGAACGTGCAGCCGTCCTCACGATAGTTTCCCTGATGTTTTCCCTGCCAGGTCTCCGAGATAACATGGATTATGTAGTTTTACGCGAGATACACTTGCTTGAAATTTTACCTACTTGAGTTTGCGGGGTTTTTTTTCTTTTTCATGTAATCATTCTCGTGATGAAGAGGTTATTAGCATGCGAGAAACGCCATACGTATACACTTCATGAGACTCGACATACATCAAACCACTTGCAGGGCGGGCATCAATGACCCTTTAGATTTAGAGGATTGCTACGAACAGGATTCTTGTTTTTGTAGAATGTCTTTGTTGCCTGAGAGTTCTATTATCTACTATTATCCACCTTTCCGTGGTGGGACGTAGGCTGTTTTTATCTGCACGGCATAAGTTCCACGGGGCGCGACCACGGAGGCCACACCTTGACCTTGCCTACCTTGGGCTATATTCAAGAATGCTCGTCAAATCCCGGCCGGTGGAGATTTTCCACCGTCGTACCTCCACTGGTCTCATCTACAAGAACTGCCCCGACTGGTGGATATTTGACAGGTGTACCAACACAAGCGAGCCCAAAGCGGCATCAGTATTTTGACTGTTTTATACATATCTAATACATTTTACTAGTGAAATTGATCATTTCTGACATTAAAATAATAGCTAAGTTAGTGTTCGCCACTTGTCTGAGGCGTTGGTGCAGAAAAAATTGGCCTGAGTGATGCGTGCGAGTACATTTGAACGGCCCGCCACCACTGCTCCACACAATGGCTGCCCTCCACCCTCCCGCCGCCGCCTGGCTTCCTCACAAGTTCACACACCTATATAAGGCCTCCTGGACCAGATTTTACCTTAATGATGACACGTGTGCATTCACAGTGTATGGCTGTCACTCTCGGTTGTGTTGAAAACTCTCCTGTAATGGTCTGGGAAGAAATACGATGGAATAAGTGGAGAGCGGGGTGAAGGGGGGATGTGCAAGTTGTCGCCAATCAGCTGACTCAAACCTCCACCCTGAGCTCGACGCGTTGCGTCGTATTTTGATTCTTGTATACCAAAAACCGATACAACGGGTGGAGAAAAATTCTTGAATATGGCCCCTTGACGGCATGAGTTCTGCCTGACACACTTAAATCCTCGCGCCACATCTACATGAGTGACGGAGCGCCATCCCCTGCTTCTGCCAGGATTTCGAGATCGCAACTCCTCGTCTTACATCACGTTTCTATTATTTACAAGGTGAACAAGGGTTATAGCGATAAGAGAACCAAGATTATAATTGTCTCTACCAGACAATTTGGGATGCCGGTGGCCGAGTGGTTAGCGTCTGGAAGCGGCAAGCTCGGTGTACCGAGTTCGAATCCCGCCAGGTGCAAAAATCTTTCGGGAATCGTCGAGTGGCCTAAGCATGCACCGACATGCTGCCCATTAACTCTACCTTCGATTGCGAGTGGATCGGAAAACACAGGGGGGCGGCATGAGCCTCTCATCACAGGCGTCACTATAAAAATTCTGCCTGCGCCACCACGGGCGAGGCAACCATCACAGCCCTCAAGTGAACCTCCAGGGCCTACCATCCCAGCCCTGCGTCACTGTCGACAGGCGCTCTAGGCCGAAATGTAAAATATATATATATATATATATATATATATATAATATAAAGAAATTAATAAATAAATAAAACCGCAGATTCGAACCACCTTCTTTTGAATCTCACGAATATCTTGATTTTGAGCCCAGCCTACGATTCACTACACCATTGAGATGATGAATATTTAGATGACAAAACACACAAAGGAAAAACTTACTTGACGAAATGTTGCTCCTTCAAAATACTCTGATTTCCTTTCATAGGAGGAAGGCATTTCTTGGGTCTGGTGGAGGCTGTGTTTCCTGCGGGCATCGTGTTCCCGGCGCACTTCAGGAATCTCATAGTGGGCAGGACTTGCAAGGGTGGACACTTGGTATTTATGCGTTAAATGACAAAAGTACAATGGAGACTGTCTGGTGACACAGTTATGCAAGTGTACATAGTTCTCTTGGCACGGCAGGGTAGGAACAATGACCTCCGGGCTGACATGTGTTGTTTCCTCCTTGGTCATTATAGACACACAATGCACGACTCCCTCGGCGTGCTGTGGGCCACTCATCACTACCTTCCCCCCCGGCTGCCTGCAAGCTTGTGGCGGGATGTGTCTACGGCGCCTAGACATTGCATTAACTTATGCAACGTACGTAACCCATTATCACCAGAGCTGGGCGGAGCGCAAACGAAAGCGCAAATGCGCAAAAGCGCAATTTGCGCTCCATATAAAATATTTGCGCAAAACGCCGAAAATTTGCGCTTTTGGAGTTTTCGCTCTCGATATTTTATAAGTCCGCAAATGCGCAAACTTAGCAGAAAAACTGATGGCTGA
>JACEEZ010025210.1:10464-15464 GCA_016584305.1 Chionoecetes opilio | reverse complement strand
TCAAACTACCGTCCTATAGCTTTGACTTCCTGCCTTTCTAAAGTTTTTTGAATCTATACTTAATAAGAAGATTCTTAAGCATCTATCTGCTCACAATCTTCTATCTGATCGTCAGTACGGTTTCCGTAAAGGGCGATCTACTGGCGATCTTCTAGCTTTCCTAACTGAATCTTGGTCATCCTCCTTTAGGGGTTTCGGTGAAACTTTTGCTGTTGCCCTTGACATATCAAAAGCTTTTGATAGAGTCTGGCACAAATCTTAATTTCCAAACTACCCTCATTCGGTTTCTATCCTTCTCTCTGTACCTTCATCTTAAGTTTCCTTTCAAACCGTTCTATTGCAGCTACTGTAGACGGACATTATTCTTCTCCCAAATCTATCAATAGTGGTGTTCCCCAGGGTTCTGTCCTATCACCCACTCTCTTTCTATTATTCATTAATGATCTTCTAAGTCTAACTCAAAGCCCTATCCACTCCTACGCTGATGATTCTACCCTGCATTTATCAACGTCGTTTATTAGACGTCCAACTCAACAGGAACTAAGTGATTCACGGAGAGATGCCACCGAGCGCCTAACTTCTTATCTTTCTATAATTTCTGATTGGGGCAAAGCAAACCTTGTTTTGTTCAATGCCTCAAAAACCCAATTTCTTCACCTATCTACTCGACAAAACCTACCAGATAACTATCCCCGCTTCTTCAATGACACTCAACTGTCTCCTTCTTCTACAATGAACATTCTAGGATTATCCTTTACTAAAAATCTGAACTGGAAATCTCACATCTCATCTCTTGCTAAAACAGCTTCTAAGAAGTTAGGTGTCCTGTGGCGTCTGCGTCCTTTTTTTTCTCTCCCTCCCAATTGCTTGCTGCTTCTACAAGGGCCTTATCCGCCCATGTATGGAGTATGTCTCACATGTTTGGGGAGGATCCACTCCTAAAGCTCTCCTAAACAGGGTTGAGTCAAAAGCTTTTCGTCTCATCAACTCCTCTCCTCTGACTGACTGTCTTCAATCTTTAAATCACCGCCGCAATGTTGCTTCTCTTGCTCTCTTCTACCGTTATTTTCATGCTCACTGCTCTTCTGAACTTGCTAACTGCATGCCTCCCCCCCCTCCCGCGACCTCGCTGCACAAGACTTTCTACTCATTCTCATCCCTATTCTGTCCATCTTCCTAATGCAAGAGTTAATCAGTATCTTTACTCTTTCATCCCTTTCACTGGTAAACTCTGGAACTCGCTTCCTGTTTCTTTTTTTCCACTTTCCTATGACTTAAATCTTTTCAAAAGAGGAGTAACAAGACACCTCCCGAACTAAATTGGCTCACCCCTCTTTTTTATATTATTCTCTTACTGTATTCTTTATAGGGACTGGCAACTAAGCGGGCTTTGTGTTACCCATTTTTGTTGTGCCCTTGGCCAGTTCTTTGTGATGAAAAAAAATATATATATATATATATATATATATATATATATATATATATATATATATAAAAAGGAAGTAGGTGAAAATCCATATTTTTTTTTTGATAACAAAAACAAAATAGTAAAGTTTAAGCCAGTTTAGTTTGTCTAGTTTTAATATCATTTCCATTAAATATATATTTCTGGTTTAATAAGAACACACCTTTAACAAAATAAGTATTGAGAATAACTGACCAAAAATTATATTACCCAAAAATCTTTCCAAACCATTAAAAGTAACGGACTCATTACTATAAACTAAAAGCCGACCGCCCCCCCCACCCGCCGCCATCTTTTCCCCAGCAGAAAAATATCCCCACGGATTGACCAAGCCACATTTTTTTACCCTAGTTTAGTAAAATTCGTTAGCCCTCTCTCTCTCTCTCCTCTCTCCTCTCTCTCTCTCACTCCTCTCCCGTCCCCCAATCCCCTCTCCCCTCTCTCTCTCTCTCTCCTTCCTCTCCCTCGCTTCTCCCCCTCTCTCTCCTCTCCTTTTCTCTCCCCCATCCTCCTCTCTCTCCCCTTCCTCTCTCCTCTCCCTCTCTTTTCCTCCTCCTCTCTCTCCTCCTCCCCTTCCTCTCTCTCTTTTCCTCTCCCTCTTCCCCCTCTCTCTCTTCCTCTCTTTCCTCTCTCTCTCTCTCTCTCTCTCTCTCGTTTTCCCCCTCTCTCTCTTCCCTCTCTTTCTCTCTTCTCTCTCTCTCCTCCCTCTCTCTTCTCTCTCTCTCTTCTCCCCTTCTCTCTCTCTGTCTCTCTTTCACCACAAACACGAAATATTGGAAATTTATTATATCGAAATACATAATATTATTTCAGCAAGATTAGAGAGAGAGGGGAGAGAGAGAGAAAAGAGAGCGAGAGAGCGAAGAGAGAGAGAGGAAGAGAGAGAGAGAGAGGAGGACGAAAACGAGATATGGATTTGAAGGTCAGATCAGGTCACTGCGACTCTCTTTCTCTCTCTCTTTATTCAATATCCTTTTTTAAACCCCCCTTTTTCCCTCTCTTCTGTGCTCCGCTGTCTTTCCGTGTTTTTCCATTCCCTTTTCATAAACTCTCTTCTCTTTCCTCCTCCAGCATTTTGAAACCTGTATCTCTCTTCCCTATTCAGTTTTCAGCTTCCATTTTTGCCTTTCTTTCATATCCTTTCCCCGTGACTGGAGTGGGGTGGGATGGTGGTGGAGGCGGCGAATGGTAGGTAATGAATTAAGTTTTCCCAAGGGTGCTATACCCCCGCCGTCCCACACAAACACCTGCTGACTCTCTCTCTCTCTTCTCCCCCTTCTCTCTCTCTCCTCTTTTCTCTTCTCTCTCTCTCTCTCTCTCTCTCTCTCTCTAATCTTGCTGAAATAATATCTATGTATTTACGCATATAATAAATTTCCAATGTTACGTGTTTGTGTGAAAGAGAGAGAGAGAGAGGAGAGAGAGGAGAGAGAGAGAAGAGAGAGAGAAGAGAGAGAGAGAGAGAGAGAGAAGGAGAGAGAAGAGAGAGAGAGAGAGAGAGAGAGAGAGAGGAGAGAGAGAAAGGAAGGGAGGGGGGGGAAGAGAGGGAGAGGAAGGAAGAGAGAGAGGAAGAGAGAGAGAGAGAGAGAGGAGAGGGGAAAGAGAGAGGAGAGGGAAGAGAGGGGAGAAAGAGAGGGAGAGGACGAAGAGGGAAGAAGGAGGGGGGGGGGGGAGAATAGAGAGAGAGGGAGAGGAGGGGAATCGAGACGGGAGGTTAGGGGAGTCAGTGGGCAGGAAATGACAGAAGGATGGAAGGATGGGGAAAGAAGGAGGAAGGAAGGGTGCGGGGAGGGCGGGTGATAAAAGGAGGCAGGCAGGGAGGGCGGGTGAAAAAAAGGAGGCAGGCAGGGAGGGCGGGTGATAAAAAAGGGGAGGCAAGGAGGGAATGCCGTAGTGTAGAGGAGGGAAAATCATTTTATAACTACGTTTTATTGTTTATTTTTTTTGTTTAAAATTTTTTAATTTTTTTTTTTTTTTTTTTTTGCTTCACGCAATTTTTTGTTGTTTTTATTCTGAAAGATCCAGGTTCCCTGGTTGTATTTTATTGTATGTATGTTATTTTCTTTTTCATTGTCAATATTGTTAAGCTTTTTATTAATAACTACCCCGGGAGTCTCACGGCCTCTTGTAAACTTTCCTATTTTCTTATGTCTTATGTTTTATTAATATTTCAACAACACAACACACATATAAAAACAACACACACAAAACACAACACCCACAACACACACACCACACACACAACCCACACACAAAACCACACACACAACACACACACAAAACCCCACACATTTCAAACCCAAAGGGAAAGCATTTATTACTCGGCACCCGGGGGATTGGGGGAGGGGGGGGAATTAGGTGTAGGATTAGACATTTTCCCTCAGCCGCCTTAGCAGCCATCTTATTTTTCCCTATCCTTCCCCTTTGGACCCTGACTCCTTCCCTCTGTTGTTAGTTTTTTTTAAAAGAGAGAGAGAGAGAAAGAGAGAGAGGGGGAGAGAGAGGAAGAAGAGAGGAGAGAGAGAAGGGAGAGAGAGGGAAAAGGGAGGGGAGGGGGGAGGGGAGAGAGGAAGGGGAGGGGGGAGAGGAAGAGGGAGGGAAGAGAGAGAGAGAGGGGAGAGAGGAAGAGGAGGAAGAGAAAGGAGAAAGGGAAGAGGAGGAAGAGGAAGAGGGGGGAAGAGAAAAAAAAAGGGAGGAGGAGAGAGGGGGGAAGAGAGAGAAGGCCTACGAATTTTACTAAAAGGGTAAAAAAATTGGCCTTTGGCAAAACCGTGGGGATATTTTTTCCTGCTGGGGGAAAAAATGGGCCAGGGTGTCCCCGGGCGGCTTTTCCGTTTAATACATATTTTGCATATTTTCGGTAGAGAAAGAGAGAAGGAGAGAGAAGAGAGAGGGAGAGAGGAGAGAGGAAGGAGAAGAGGAGTAGGAAAAGAGAGATAATGCATAGCGGGAAAGGGGGAAAATATTTGAGTTGAACCCTTCCTTCCCTAACCCCGCCACCCCCCCTTCAAATGCCGCTATTTAATCCAGCTGGTGTGTGGTTTGTATACACACACACACACACACAGGACGGACGGCCGTTAAAGGTAGCGATGAGGAATCAAATGAGGAAAGGTCTTTCTCGTCTTTTCTTTTTTTTATATATAATATATATAATATATAATTTTATATATATATATATATAATATATATATTATATATATATAATTTTATATATATATATAAAATTTTGTATTTATATCATCATTTATTTTTCATTTATAAGATGTCAAATCTGTATTTGAACTAATATTTTATGGGGTTTTTTTAATTTTAAAAAAAATTAAAGGTTTATAAAATTCAGAGAAGAGGAGAGAGAAGGAGAGAGAGGGGAGAGGGGAGAGAGAAGGGGGGAGAGAGAGAGAGAAGGGAGAGAGAGGAAAGGGGGGTGAACCGCGTTTCAAAAAACCCTTTTTGGGGGGGTCCCCCCCTTTTCCCCCCCCTTCTATTTTTCAAATCTCTTTCCCCCGTTCTCCTTTCATCTTCCATGGTCCCT
>JACEEZ010025209.1:333547-339077 GCA_016584305.1 Chionoecetes opilio | reverse complement strand
AAAATTTTTTTTTCATTTTTTTTAAAAAAAACCCCTTTTTCCCCAAAAAATATATTTTTCCCAAATTACAAAAAAGGAAAAAAAGTTTTTTGTTTCAAAAGGAATATTTTTTCTAAAATATTTCAATGAGGTCATGTAGATTTATTATATCCCAAACAATACATTTTAAGTTCTAAAAAATTTTTTTTTTTTGGACATTGTCTATTATTTCTCCTATTTTTTTTTTTTTTTTTTTTTTTTTTTTTACCTTGTTTTTCTTTCTTTTCTTTTTTTTTCTTCTTTTTTTATGTATTGCTACTGACCCCTAGATAAACTTGTTTGTAAAAAAGAGTCTGCCCAATACCCCGTATGGCTTCGTATGGGCTTTTTCACAATTATTTAATAATTTTATTAACATGTATTATGGTAAGCATTTTAAAGTTTTTTAAAAGTGTTTAAAGTTTTTTCTTCTCTCTCTCTCTCTCCTCCCCTCTCGCTCTCGCTCTCGCTCTCGCTCTCGCTCTCGCTCGGCTCTCCTCCCCTCTCTCTCTCTCTTCTCGTCTCTCTCCTCTTCCCTCTCCTTTCCTCTCTCTCTCTCTCCTCTCCTTCTCTCCTCGTTCTTCCCCCCAATCTCTCTCCCTCTCTCTCTCTTCTCTCGCATCTGTTTTTTTGTTTCCCGTTTTGGGACTTCCCCCTAGAAATTAAATTGTTCTCATTTTCCGTTGTTTTTTCCAAATTTTCCTACCTTAAATGCCCTTTTTTTTCCTTCTCTCGTCTCACTTTCTTATTCTCTCCCCTCTCTCTTATTATTCTTTCATCTATTTTTTCCTCCCCGCAATTTAAAACCATTTCATATTTCTCTCTCTCTCTCTCTTCTCTCTCTTCTCTCCTCTCCTCCGCTCTCTCTCTTTTCCCTTTCCTCCCTCTCTCCCCTTCTCTTCCTCTCTCTCTCCTCTCTCCTCTCTCTCTCTCTCTCTCTCTTCCTCTCTTCTTCCCCTCTCTCTCTTCTCTCTCTCTCTCCTCTCTCTTCCCCACCATTCTTATTTCATATTGTTATTGTGGTCTCCCCGCTTGCATTTCTCTATTATTTTCCAGTTTCCCTTAACATTTCCATGATATTTTTCCCCCCTTTCCCTATCCCCTCACGACTCCCTCTTTTTTTTCCCCTGTTTTCACGTCATTTTTCCCAAATCATTCTGAACCCTTTAAAATGTCAGGGGGCCTCTCTCGCTTCCTCTCTCCTTCCCTCCCTTCTCCCTTCTCTCCCTCTCCCACTTTGGACTGCATTATCGTAGACATCACGTAAGATAAAAACTGAGAATGCTTAATGTTGTCTCAGAGTGTGATACGGCCATTACCCCTGTCACATAAAGGAGAGAGAGAGAGAAGAGGGAAAAAAAGAGAGGGGAGAGGAGAGAGAGAAGAGAGAGAGAGGAAGAAGGAAGAGAGAATAATATAATGGTGCCCCCTCAGCACTGGTGCACCAATGAAAACCAGGCCTGGCATGGTCCCCTCGGTTAGAAACGGCTGCCATGGAAGGGGATGAGAGGTAGGGGGGAAGGGGAAAGGGTAGGGAGGAAAGAGAGAAACGTACTGGGGTTGTGAAAGGAAGATGCAAGGAGAGAAGCAAGATTTTTTATGTTTTGGGTACGTACTATAGGGGGAGGGCTGTCTACCCTCACCTGGCAGATGGGTTGGAATGAGAAAGTTGGGCTAGTGTAGGGATCAAGTAATGTTAGGGTAGGATAGTTGGGTATAAGGGGTAGATGAAGCTGTGGGTAAGAATAACGCGCTGGTAATGTCAGGGTGTACCGAAAAAACTCAAAATGAATCATGATATAGATTAGTAAAGACATGAATGATTTCATGATATAAATCGTCGGCTTTAATGTGTCATGATTATCAAAGCGTGTAAGAAAATTTATTAAATCATGTGTGTGTGTGAGTGTGTACGTGTACGTGTACGTGTACGTGCGCGTGCGCGTGTGTGTGTGTTTGGGGACAGTTTTGTATATTTTTTCTGATTGGGATAAATTTGCTGATGTCAACATATGTTTTTGATGTATTACAACGCTATGGTAGCCGTCGATCCTTCTTCTCAATGCATATTTTCCGCTAAACTGGTAATTTATATCGGTAAGATACGTTGTACGTTGACAGCGAAATGGATAAGATGAAGCTTATTTCAGTCCTTTCATGTCATTCCTTTTGATATTACATGTATGTTTGCGTAATTGGAAAAGCAATTATAAATCAGATGGGTGGAGAGACAAACAAACAAATAAATACACAAAAACGCACACACACTCACATTCATAAAACGAATTTTTTTATATTTGACCCTTTTATTTAAATGGACAGTAAAACGAAAGTCTACATATTTGATGAAGCAGACACATAATAGTTTAGTTGAGAGATAGTTGAAAATAATGGACATGTAAGTTGATAATACTAATGGTAATAATCAGTATATAGTTAGATCAATATATGACAACGTATAGATATGCGTACATGCATTTAGATAAATAAGTGAAAATACAATATATACACAGTTGTAATGATACATGGTTATGTATACATATATTGGAAGATATGAAGATTAATATATATGCAGTTAGAGAGATAGGTATATACTTGATTACATACACGAAACAGTATATGCCCATGAAGATTAATCCCTACTGTGACAACTGCGAGAAAAA
This sequence comes from Chionoecetes opilio, assembly GCA_016584305.1. Lineage (NCBI taxonomy): Eukaryota > Metazoa > Arthropoda > Malacostraca > Decapoda > Majidae > Chionoecetes > Chionoecetes opilio. Next base: position 336,396 of record JACEEZ010025209.1, on the reverse strand, counting down.
AAATCAGGTTGTCAGGTTATACAAGGCAACATTTACATCTATAATTATATATAACAAGGTAACAAAACAAAGTGAAAAGATGATCGGCCTTAGAGGCATAGTATATATAGAAAATTATATAGACAAAACTTCTTAAGTCCGTGGAGAATACTTTCAGTATTGTGACAACCGTGAACAAAAAAAATCGTCACGCTAAACAAGCCAGTGATCGTAAACAAACTGCGCTGCTGAATTTACCGGTGTCAATGAGTCACAAGCTTGGCCAGTCATTCCACCTTGGTAGTGTTGAAACTGCTTACTTTGCGCAGCGGTTGACTGTGAAACAGAGCGTGTCTGACTGACCTGTGCCATGAATAATAATAATATAATAATAATAATAATAATTTTATTCTCGCCCGAAGGCATACATACAAAAAACAAAGCGATAAGAACAGGCCAAAGAGTAAACTTAAGTATTAGAGCAAAAACAAATAACAAGAACAAAGTACAGGCACATTAGGGGACATAGATAGTATCAAAGTACATCGAAAAGCATACATGGACACCTGTGCTACCCCACATTCTGCACAAACAGCAGACCCAGCCACCGCTGTTGTATAGGTCCACATACATAGGCCGAGCTCTGCCTGACAGAGGTGATGATGGAGTTCGTAGAGAGCTCCACCCTACTCCTTAAACTGAACACTGAGTGTCGACGGATCACATCCAGATTGTTCACCCCGTTCATAGCGAAAGCCAGGGACGAGCTGCACCACCTGGGCAGCCCCAGAAGCCTCTTAAGGATGTCATTGTGACAGACCTTAAGGCGGTTCATAGTGGCCACCTTGTACCGCGACCACAGCGAGTTGCAGTATATAGAGTAGCAGTGACTCCTGAATAACTCCATCTTCACCTCTCTGCTACAGTAGGAGAATCTCCTCTGTATATAGATTATTTCCCACAACAAGAAGCTTGGTGGTCTGCTTGATGATATCATTCATCATCATCAGTCATGTCGTGGGATATAACATGGCCTAGGTATGCGAATCTATCCACAAAAGTGAGGGCAGACCCACCGAGAATAGGACGCCTACCTAGCCTATCTGTCTTGTGTTTGTTCGCAATTAACAGAGAGCGAGAGAGAGTGAGAGAGAGAGAGAGAGAGAGAGTGAGAGAGAGAGAGAGAGAGAGAGAGAGAGAGAGGAGAGAGAGAGAGAGAGGAGAGAGAAAAGAGAGAGAGAGAGAGAGAGAGAGAGAGAGAGAGAGAGAGAGAGAGAGAGAGAGAGAGAGAGAAGAGAGAGGAGAGAGAGATGACTAAGCAAATAAACAAGGAAAACATCAGCTTTCGACTAGCTAATATGCATATTGATAAAAAAAAACTTATTTTGATAGTGTTAGAGAATCTTTTTGACAAGACTGATATAAGTGAATGCCTTTTCGTTCCATGAATATAATTTGTTTAATCAGTTTCCATCTATGTACGAGTTTTTCTCTATTCTCTCTCTCCTCTCTCTCTCTCTCTCTCTCTCTCTCTCTCTCTCTCTCTCTCTCTCTCTCTCTCTCTCTCTCTCTTCTCTCTCTCTCTCTCTCTCGATAGCGATGTGTGTCCCTTAAAATTTTAACAAGTGGATGTCAGGGGATATTTTTGTCACCGTCAAGAGAAAGAGAGAGAGAAAGATAGTGAGAGAGAGAGAGAAAGATAGTGAGAGAGAGAGAGAGAGAGAGAGAGAGAGAGAGGAGAGAGAGAGAGAGAGAGAGAGAGAGAGAAGGAAGAAAAGAAAAGAGAAAGAGAAAGAGAAGAGAGAGAGAGAGAGAGGAGAGAGAGAGAGAGAGAGAGAGAGAGAGAGAGAGAGAGAGAGAGAGAGGAGAGAGAGAGAGAGAGAGAGAGAGAGAGACTTTTGTGGTGCCGCGCGCCCAATGTCTTTGTACTAAATCTCACCAAGACTTAAGTGTTTTTGTAGTTTTATCGTCAACCCCGCCCCTCTCTCTCTCTCTCTCTCTCTCTCTCTCTCTCTCTCTCTCTCTCTTTATCATCTTTCTTTTCATCGTTGTTTGTTTCTCTCCGAAAGCTTTAGCACATTACCTCACCCATATCCTCCTCTGCTTCCTTCAGCTCCTGCTCCATACACCTCCATCTCTCCTCCTATTAATTTTCTCTCTTTTTTTTCGTATTCAATTTTATATACGTACTTCCTCATCCCTTGTATTATATGCTTATTTTGTATACTTCCTTTCATTCATATCGTTATACCATTTCAGCTTTTTTGTATTGCTATTTAACGTGAACAAGTACTGCTTTTCTCAACATATTTTTCTTCCTTTACATTCCCTTATTTCCTTATTTCCCCTTATATACTCTTCATCACACCACACTTATATTTATACTTTTCACCATATTTCTCTTATATCTTTCAGATGTTTAGCATGGTTTCTTTTTTTCTCATTTACATCTTTCATTTACATTTTCCATTATTTTCATCTAACACATACATAAGCATTGAACAGCAAAGTATCGTCTACTTTTTATTCTGTATCACATTGTAGGTTCTATATTAGCTTGGAAACTATATTTCGCGTTACCTTAGTATGATTAATGCTGTACACATGGTGCTTTATACACTCGTTCCCGCGGGGGTTTTCTGACAGTATCTATTAGCGACGGACAGACGGAATAACGCGATGCTTTGCTATTATTAGACGAGAACTGAACGCTGGCATCAGGACGCCATCCACGCCCTCACTGCCACGCCGACTCCTGTCAAAAGTTTTATCTTGGGCATAATGTGTCTACAACTTCAATGAACTTGCTTTATATTGAAAAGGTGATAGTCTCGTTTCCATAACCTGGCACTAAAGCTATCATACGCCTG
>JACEEZ010025209.1:318547-326047 GCA_016584305.1 Chionoecetes opilio | reverse complement strand
TCGGGCAAAGACACGAAATATAATAGTGTCGGACAAAGACACGAAATATAATAGTGTCGGACAAAGACACGAAATATAATAGTGTCGGACAAAGACACGAAATATAATAGTGTCGGACAAAGACACGAAATATAATAGTGTCGGACAAAAACACTAAATAACTGCCGACAAGAGCATCTTGTACTCTCATAGCGGGTCGAACAGAATAAATGTAGTGTCGGGCAAAGACACTAAATAACTGTCGACAAGAGCATCTTGTACTCTCATAACGAGTCGAACAGAACTAGTGGAGTGTCGGGCAAGGACACTAAATAACTGTCGACAAGAGCATCTTGTACTCTCATAACGAGTCGAACAGAACTAGAGGGGCCAATATTTGGTCTCCCACGACAACAGCGGATACCAAGCTGGCAGGGGGGACTGAACGTTTCGTCTCCCCCACTAGAAAAGCAGTCAAGGCTTAACTAGCAGAACGGCTTGCTGGTCACTGTCGAACCATGAATCCCGATTTAAGGCCTGCCATTGCTTCTGAAGCTATATTAACAGTAATACTAGCTTCTACCTCTCCCGGCGACGACATATCTAAAGAGACACTCCTCAACGACATTTGCTAATACAATTAGCATAAATGACCTCTCCTAACTACACTGAGGTCCACCCTACACCACTGACAACACCCATTACGCTTACAAAAACTTGAAGGCGCTCATTACAACTTTACTTTTGACTACAACTTTTCATGAAACAATAACACCCACAGATAACTAGAGGAGTTACCCCTTAAAATGTAAACACGCTCGCTGTTGAAAACGAACTTTTCCAGGGGTAGCTGTGCCAAAAAAAAACCTTATAAGTAGAGTAGGAATTACTTTACACTTTACACCTAATCACAAAATTACTCACTTACTACACACTACTATTATCTAAGAACCCTTGTTTTCGTTGTTTGCGTAGCCTGCACAAAATTATTGTTACAACGTGTCCTAATTACAACTGGCAACACTTTCAGTACTCTCACGAGTCTGGCACTGAACACTCGCTCAACGCCCCTGCGAGATATGGTAACTCTCTCCTCTGCCTCTCAATTTCCTCCACTCACAACAAAATGCCAGGAAGCCCGCGAAAATCCCTGGTGCCGAAGCCAGTAATATGGCTCCAGAGACTGTGACGTATTTTCTAGCCACTCACCTCACAATAAACCCCGTGACGTCACTGAAGCAACGAATCACAGAGCAGTTGCTCTGACGTCACCACCTTTCTGGTGCTCACCGCACCCTATCTCCCCTCCATCACATAGGATCACAAAGGCAGGATAAATTTTCACTAACCACTTCTACCACTTCCCACCTGTTTATAACACTGGATACTAGTACTCACATTAGCACAGGTACTTAGCTGTCATTGAAGTACACTTAGGCTGAAGAAATTCCTGGGGTGAGAAGATTCTGATGAAGGAGAGAATGCCACGAGATTCCCTCCCGCTTGCAGTCACGGCTAAGCGTAGTAATCCTCTGAAGACGTGCAGAGAAGCAAGCGTAGTAATCCTCTGAAGACGTGCAGAGAAGCAAGCGTAGTAATCCTCTGAAGACGTGCAGACTCTCAACGGCTCACACACACTGTCTTCCCACCATTTCTCACTTCACTCTGCCTGGCGTGACAAAGTCCTTTACCGTCCACAAAAACAGCTTAACGAGGCAGAAGACACTGTAGGACACTCTGCTCACTGTCACTAAGCTCCAACCAACACTATAGGCACTTGGAACCTTTCAAGAAGCGTGGAAGGATTAGGTGGCTGGGTTTTCGCGCTCTTCACAAGGAGCTGCCCGCCAACCGGCTTTTTTTTTTCTTAGTCTTTTTCTTATTAACCCACTTCGGAAGACGTAGGCTTGTTTTTCGCTGCCACTACGTATACCGGGGGCCACTTGGCCCTCCCTATATGCAGTTGCAATAAGGTGGATTGAGACACTGGTGCTGTTTGGTTGGTATTATTCACAGTGTGTGTCACGAACGTCTGTTCCGTGCCGTGGTCCCCAGTACACTGCCGTTGGCATTCCCGCGGGAAGACACTCTGTCTCCCGCGCCATTAGCACTCAGTTATCAATTAGGGTTTAACATTTGCTTATAACATCCTTTATGATAAATCTACACTACATGTGTTAATTACACTAACACACGCCCCTTACGGAAACCGTACTGACGATCAGATAGAAGATTGTGAGCAAATAGATGCTTAAGAATCTTCTTATTAAGTATAGATTCAAAAACTTTAGAAAGGCAGGAAGTCAAAGCTATAGGACGGTAGTTTGAAGGATTAGAACGGTCACCCTTCTTAGCAACAGGTTGGATGTGAGCAAACTTCCAGCAAGAAGGAAAGGTGGAAGTAGATAGACAAAGACGGAAAAGTTTGACCAGCCAAGGTGGAAGCACAGAAGCACAGTTTTTGAGAACAATAGGAGGGACTCCGTCAGGACCGTAAGCCTTCCAAGGATCTAGGCCAGAAAGGGCAAAGAAAACATCATTCCGAAGGATCTTAATGACAGGCATAATATAGTCAGAGGGTGGAGGAGAAGGAGGAACAAGCCCTTCATCAACCAGAGTGGAATTTTTAGCAAAGGTTTGAGCGAAGAGTTCAGCTTTATAAGTAGATGAGACAGCTGTGGAGCCATCTGGGTGAAGCATAGGAGGCAAAGATGAAGAAGAAAAATTGTTAGAGATGTTATAAGCTAGATGCCAGAAGTCACGAGAGGAATTTGATTCAGAAAGATTTTGACATTTTCTATGAATGAAATAGTTTTTGGTAAGTTGAAGTAAAGATTTGGCATGATTACGGGCAGAAATATAAAAGGCATGAGTAGATGCTTAAGCATCTTATGGCATCTACCTAATAACTTCTCTAACAATTTTACTTCTGCATCTTTCCTTCCTATGCTTCACCCAGATGACTCCACTGCTGTCTCATCTATTTCTAAAGCTGAACTCTGCTCAAACCTTTGCTAATAATTCCACTCTGGTTGATGAAAGGCTTGTTCTTCCTTCTTCTCCACCCTTTAACTATATTATGCCTATTATTAAGATCCTTCATAATGATGTTTTCTTTGTCAATTCTGGCCTAAATCTTTGGAAGGCTTACGGTCATGACAGAGTCCCTCCTATTGTTCTCAAAAACTGTGCTTCTGTGCTTGTACCTTGCCTGGTCAAATTTTTCTGTCTCTGTCGATCTACTTCCACCTTTCCTCCTTGCTGGAAGTTTGGTCACATTTAACCTGTTCCTAAGAAGGGTGACCGTTCTAATCCTTCAAACTACCATCCTATAGCTTTGACTTCCTGCCTTTCTAAAGCTTTTGAATTATACTTAATAAGAAGATTCTAAAGCATTTATCTATTCACAATCTTCTATCTGATCGTCAGTACGGTTTCCGTAAAGGGAGATCTACTGGTGATCTTCTAGCTTTCCTAACTGAATCTTGGTCATCCTCCTTTAGGGGTTTCGGTGAAACGTTTGCTGTTGCCTTTGACATATCAAAAGTTTTTGATAAGAGTCTGGCACAAATCTTTAATTTTTAAACTACCTTCATTCGGTTTCTATCCTTCTCTCTGGACCTTCATCTTAAGTTTCCTTTCTAACCGTTATATTGCAGCTACTGTAGACGGTCATTGTTCTTCTCCTAAGTCTATCAATAGTGGTGTTCCTCAGGGTTCTGTCATATCACCCACTCTCTTTCTATTATTCATTAATGATCTTCTAAGTCTAACTCAATGCCCTATCCACTCCTGCGCTGATGATTTTGCCCTGCATTTCTCAACGTCATTCATTAGACGTCCAACTCAACAGGAACTAAGTGATCCACGGAGAGATGCCACAGAGCGCCTAACTTCAGATTTTTCTATAATTTATGATTATGGCAAAGCAAACCTTGTTTTGTTCAATGCCTCAAAAACCCAATCTTTTCACCTATCAACTCGACTAAACCTTCCAGACAACTATCCCCTTTTCTTCAATGATATTCAACTGTCTCCCTCATCTACAATGAACATACTAGGAGTATCCTTTACTAGAAATCTGATCTAGAAATCTCACATCTCATCTCTTGCTAATACAGCTTCTATGAAGTTAGGTGTCCTATGGCGTCTGCGTCCCTCCGCACCTGGTCCCCTCCTTATTTAAGAATTTAAGATATTATGCAGCTATGGCTGCTGGAGTTTATGGGTCGCCACTCGTTGTTGGCTCTGGTGGGATTAGGGGGTATAAAGCCACCACTATTTTTTTTCGTGGGCCGCGGCCATCCAGGAAAATCACTTATAATTCACAAATAAATGAAATAAATCCACATAAATGCCTATCAAAAAGGGCTATAGTAATACGCGCGCGCCTGAGCTCTACGTCACGCGCGCAAATGTGTCAGATAAAGTTAATTTTAACCAATAAGGAATCTATTTGCACCCTAGCAAGTTTTCAATAGTCCTCCTTTAACCCAGTTTTCTGTAAACAAGCAAGTTTTAGATAAAGAAATATTTATGGGTAAATTCGATATTTTTCACTCAGATGTAAACAAACAATATTGAGAAAAAAATCCAGAGTATTGTATTTGCAGATTATCAATTTTATGCTAATACATATCTATGATTTTCTAATGTATGATGTAATATTGAAACTCGTTTGATATTGGGATCTTCAGGAATTGTTTGTATCTGTCAACAGTTGTATAATAATAATAATAATAATAATGTATAGAGTACTTCATATTCCATATCTCTAAACCCCCAACCATTTTTTTTCATTATATTTTTCCATCTCTATATCATTGCTGCATCACAGGTATATATGCTAAGTTAACATTATTTCATCTTCATAGTCCGTGCTATAATCTTGATAAGTTCCTTAGAGTGTTTACGCCCGCTTGGCCGACGCCTGTGTATATCTACGAGTAATTTCATCTCCCATGGGTACTCCGTAGTGTACGGGAAGCACGCTCGGTTCATAACCGAGAAGTCCCGGATTCGATCCCCGGTTGGAGCGGAAACAGTTGGGCTGTTTCCTTATAAACCCGAGCCCCTGTCCACCCAGCAGTGAATAGGTACCGGGTGTTAGCCGGGGGTTTGTAACCCGCCTCCCGGGGTGCGGGCTTCGGCCAACACTATAAGCACTAGCAGACAGCTCTCTAGGGGTAGTCTGAGAGAGAGCTGTCTGGTTACAGTGGAGATCCATCTCAGCTGCGTCGATTGACGAAATTCTTCAAACATCAAACATCAATTGACTGAACTGATGAGACGGGACACCAATGGCATCATTTTTTATGGAGTGACTAGAGACTCGCCGGAAGGGAATATTTACGTGACAGGTGGTAGTGTGTGTGTGTGTGTATGTGTGCGTGCGTGCGTGCGTGCGTGCGTGCGTGCTTGCGTGCGTGCGTGCGTGCGTGCGTGTTTGTTTGTGTGTGTGATGTTTAGTGTTTTTTGTATTACTGAACCATTCATTCCCTTATACTTTGCTTCTGTTAGTGTACTTATTCTGTTCTCTCTCACTTTCTTATACTTAGGCTTATATCGTCTTTATAACAAATGCATATCGTTGTCAATAGAGGTATGTCCTTTTTAAGAGAGAGAGAGAGAGAGAGAGAGAGAGAGAGAGAGAGAGAGAGAGAGAGAGAGAGAGAGGAGAGAGCAAAATACCTTTCCTCGCTCTCTCAGGTGTTGGCAGATGATGGTGATGCTATCTTAAAGAGACCCAATATCTGGTGCCCGCATGCCCTCAGGTAACCCTTCATCTTCCCGCCCCTCAACCCTCCCTCCTTGCCTCGCCCTCTCTCCCTCATCCCATTTCTCTCCCTTCTATTTCCTCCGTTTACACCTTACACCACCTCATCCCATCCCTATCCACCCACATTATTACCCTTCTAACCCACCTAATCTCCCCCTCCTCCTCTGTGTTTCTCCTGGCACGACCCTGGCTCACATGAGGCACTAATGGTAGGTGATCTGAAGGTCGTCTTGACTCCCACGTGTGGCTCATTGAACCTGTTGTCATCACCTGTTAAAGGCTCACTCCTCCCCTTCTCTTCCTCATACCTCGCCTGTCCGCCCCATATACAGTTTTGCCCTCATAACCTTCGTAGAAGGAGGAAAAAAAGTGTGTAGGTGGGAAGGTGACATGTTTGATGATTCTAGTAGTTATCTGTGTCTTTTCCTTTTCCTCCTCCTCCTCCTCCTTCTCTACATTACTATTATATTTCTTATGACACCTGCTCGTTTTCTTTCATACTCAGCTCTCTCTCTCTCTCCTCTCTCTCTCTCTCTCTCTCTCTCTCTCTCTCTCTCTCTCTCTCTCTCCTCTCTCTCTCTCCTCTCTCTCTCTCTCTCTCTCTCTCTCTCTCTCTCTCTCTCTCTCTCTCTCTCTCTTCTCTCTCTCTCTCTCTCTCTCTCTCTCTCTCTCTCTCTCTCTCTCTCTCTCTCTCTCTCCTCTCTCTCTCTCTCTCCTCTCTCTCTCTCTCTCTCTCTCCTCTCTCTCTCTCTCTCTCTCTCTCTCTCTCTCTCTCTCTCTCTCTCTCTCTCTCTCTCTCTCTCTCTCTCTCTCTCTCTCTCTCCTCTCTCTCTCTCTCTTTTATTTTTGTTACGGAATCCGCCAACAACAACCCGCGTACCGATATCCGCCCCTAATGGTGGTGTGGACAACAACTACCCTTCAGCTCACTTTCAGATGACGAACTCTACCTCTCTCATTCTCCCGTTACCCTCGTCTTCACCCTGCCATTCATAGTTTCACTCTGCTACCCTTGCTTACACTGTCTTACCTTCAAATTTTGCCTGCCATTCTCGTCTTCACTCTGTCATCCTCTTCTTCAACCTGCCATCCTTTACTTGGTCGACGAAAGTAGTTGGAAAACATGTCATGTTTTTTCTTAGATATGCTAGTCTACTTTGTCAATATTAGTGTCATTTTTTATGTGTGTGTGTGTGTGTGTGTGTGTGTGTGTGTGTGTGTGTGTGTGTGTGTGTGTGTGTGTGTGTGTGTGTGTGTATGTGTGTGCTCAACTTTTTTCTTGCATTTATGTGTTTGTCAAGGAGTATATTAACAAGGTAAATCGACTAAGCATGGTGAGGCAGCCTGGTTCTACCTCTAGCCCCTCACCTGTGCCGCTCCATCATGCTTCGTACCTGTTTGTAGGTAGCGAGGAGGAAGTAGAGGAAGAGGAAGAAAAGATGAAGGGCATTAAGATGATACACACGCGGGTGCTCCCTAGTGTATTGGTTAGCACGCTCGGTTTACAACCGGGAAATCCCGGGTTAGATCCCAGGGCGGAGCGGAGAAACATGGGGGGTCTCCTTAAAACCCGAGACCTTGTCCACCCAGCAGTGAATGGGTACCGGTGTACCAGGTCCAAACCGCTCCCGTCAAACACCACTCTAGATTTATTTGAACCTAGTTTGAGATCACTCACCTTGACCTTGCTTACTACACTCCCTCCAAGTTGAAATTACTTCCTTACAGGTTCATAACATTCC
>JACEEZ010025209.1:296047-313547 GCA_016584305.1 Chionoecetes opilio | reverse complement strand
AAGTTAGTAATGAGGGTGGAAGGTTAGATAAAAAGTGGTTTATGGCTTATGTACGTAGGAGGGAACGTGTACGAATAGAATGTGAAAACTAAAAAATCCTCAATATTGTGTGCGCCTGCGCGTGTGCTTTGGATTGTTTTCAAGCAGCATCTTGCTTTGTTGGGTCAAGACAGTGTTGTATCTGGTCGAGTGTTTTGATATATGTACAAGTTTTGTTTTCTACCTAAGTCATATTTGAGACAGTATTATTATTTAACATATCACATTTTTTTCGGTAAGATTTATTATGACATTAAACTTATTGTAATTTGTGCCCCATACACTGATTTATTTTCGATCTTCTTGGCATGCTACTGTTTCTTCTGATGTGCATCAATATTTTTGCTTTTCCTATATTGGTCTTAGGCTACAGCGCCTGTTGGCTTATTTTTCTAGAGGGATCTAATGGTTGGCCTTCGCCCGAGGTGTCATATACAGGATTATTGTTGTGACGCCTATGGTAGATAAATTTTATAAATCATAATTGTAGTCATCGTCATCGTCATCATCAACAGCAGCACGTATCGGTCCACTGCATAACAAAAGCGTTTTCCAAACTTTTTTCATATATAGCCGGTCTTGTGCTATTTCCTTACAGTTCAGCATAACCCAAAAATGTCTTATGAATATCTTTTATTCTGTTAGAACATCATACTTTGGCAGGCCTATGTTTTTTATGTTGGGTTTTTTTTTGCTATTTTGCTTCACCATCAAGTCACTTCCTCTCACTCTTAGTATTTTTTTGTCACTTATTATCCATTATATTTCCTCCTTTGTCTTTCTGGTGTTCGTTTTCCTACAGATGCGACTGGATCATTGCCATTTTTTTATCTTATTTGTTTTACATATCCTGCTTTAGTTTTTATTTTCTAATCCAAGCAGATTTTTTCCATTCTCCAATTTCTAATCAGCATCAAGCATTTTCAATTCAAACTTTCTGATTTTTTTTCTAAACATCCTGTTAATGTTTAATCCGTTGGTATCGACCTGTTTTACATCGTTACTGATTATAATTTTTCATGTATCTGTAAGGAGTTTAATGGTCGCTGTTCCGTCTCTGTAAATATCTTCTGTTCTAATGCAATAGATCTCATCTTAAGCTTATATGCGTATTGCATTCAAGACAACTGATGCTTTTACATGCATGGTCGAAGGTTTGTTCATAGTCAATCAATGCCACACATATAATTTTTTTTTACAAATTTTCCTGTTAGTTACTTACTTGATAATTGATGTTGTCTAGAGGTTAATTCATCAGAACTGTAGTGTTCTGCCGCTGCAGTCGGTCCTAGCGTCCCTATAATATAAGTTCACTTGGTTCAGTAAGGAGTTTTTGGGTGCTCTACATAGATAACTGTATTCCGTTACTGGTGGTTCGTCTGGAACTGTCCACAGTTATTTGTCTAGTTGGGATTTTAGCTTGTCTACGGAGCAGTCGGTGATGTCTCTGATGTTTCTTTGGAGGCTGCTAAAGATTTTTGGGCCACTGTAGGGTAGACTGGCTGAGAGAAGGGACTTGATCCTTGTCGTAGCTTGAATTGGTGGAGCTTTCCTGAAGCATTTCCGTCCTGTCCTCTCGTTTTAGTATGCATCCACTTTGTTGATGTTGGAGGGGTTGGGTACTTTTCTTCTAGGATCTTCCAAATGTATATGGTGGAGTATCTCTCTCTGCGTCGTTGCTGGGAATATAGGCCTAATTCTGTCAGTCTTTCCCAGTAAGAGAGATCTTTCATCCTTCTTATTTGTCTAGTGTATGATCGTTGGAGCGACTCAAGAGCCTGGATGTCCATAGCCTTATGAGGGGACCATAGTTGACTACAGTAATCCAGGATGGGCTGGATTAGTGCTCTCCATAGAGTCATCATGCACTCTTCTTCCCGGGAGTAGAAGGTTCTTAGTATCCACTCTGCAATCCTTCTAGCTTTCTTAATTGTCTCTTCGATGTGGTGTTGGAAGGTACCATCAGCATTGGAATATATGCCCAAGCATTTTTACATGTGGGCTAGTGGTTATCACTTCTTTCTCACTTGACAGGAGGGAGGTGTTATTTAGTTTATTTTTATATAATGATCAACAGTTGGAAACACTTCGAATTGCTAGTTGCTCTGTTGTGTGAAATGACCCTAACATGTCTGGTATTCTATTTGTAACAAATTCCGTGAACACTTTATGAATTACTTAAACTAGACATGTTCGCCTGTAGATTTTTTTCAGTTTTTTTCAGTTATATAGTTTTCTAACAATATACACTATCGCTCAAGATCTCATCTATACTTGTATCTATAGTATACATACATAAACATAATCTGTAGCATACATGTACGAGTATATGGGCGTGCAATGCTTGATGTGCCCACCCTCACCCTTTGTCTTTTCACAGCAGGCAGCGCCAGCCCCAGCCTGGGCCGCAAGGAGTACCGAAAGATTACCTACGACAACATCTCCTCTCAGCGACGACCCTCACAGGTAAGCCTCACCTTCACCCACACCTGGCCTCACCTTCACCCACACCTGGCCTCACCTTCACCTATACCTGGCCTCACCTTCACCCACACCTAGCCTCACCTTCATCCACACCTGGCCTCACCTTCATCCACACCTGGCCTCACCTTCACCCACACCTGACCTCACCTTCACCTATACCTGGCCTCACCTTCACCCACACCTGGCCTCACCTTCATCCACACCTGGCCTCACCTTCACCCACACCTGGCCTCACCTTCACCCACACCTGGCCTCATCTTCACCCACACCTGGCCTCACCTTCACCCACACCTGGCCTCACCTTCATCCACACCTGGCCTCACCTTCATCCACACCTGGCCTCACCTTCATCCACGCCTGGCCTCATCTTCACCCACACCTGGCCTCACCTTCATCCACACCTGGCCTCGCCTTCACCCACACCTGGCCTCACCTTCATCCACACCTGGCTTCATCTTCACCCACACCTGGCCTCACCTTCACACACACCTGGCCTAGCCTTCATCCACACCTGGCCTCACCTTCATCCACACCTGGCCTCACCTTCATCCACACCTGGCCTCACCTTCATCCACACCTGGCCTTACCTTCATCTAAAGGTAAAGACAGCTGTTCTTTATAGCCTTTTTGCCTCACTCTCATTTTTTGGATGGCTTGTTTGTTCCTTCTGAGTTATCTTTGAAGTCGTTTCCGGCTCAGTGCGTGGAATGGTCTTTGTCTGAAGTCCAGTACTTAACACCCTGGCGTTGGGATTTGGTCTAGTCTTTTACTTACTTCGTGCCTTGAGATTCATTCGTTAAAAGTTTTTTTTCCTTGGTGGTTAGATTTGTTACCTTAAGTGTGTCATATTCTTTAGGTAGTACGCAGGGTTTTTTTCCACTTTTATCTCAGTGATCTCGATATTTCAATAATCTGTCAACGTATGATATACTATTTTGCAGCAGCAGTAGTAGTAGTAGTAGTGGTGGTAGAAGTAGAAGCAGTAGTAATAAGAGTGGTAGTTGTGACAGTAGTACTCGTGCTAGTAGTAATAGCAATAGTAGTAGTAGTAGTAGTAGTATTAACATCGATGATAGTACTATAACGGAAGCAGCACATTTCCCAAAAACATGCACACAACCATTCCCTTCGTATGGGTCGCTATGACTCCCACACCTCTCATTCCAATGTCACATTCCTCTTTGACACGCTGAGTTGAGGCTCTCAGGAACGCGATAGACCAGACTCGTGCTCAAGGGAACCTGCACTACTGTTTCTGTTCCTTCTTTAGCAGGCACCCACCCAGGGTTAGGGCGTCCTTAACCTTCATCGTACGTCTTCACCTCAGCTTACAAAGGGAATGTCCATTAAATTTCGGCATTCCTCAAGCGTGAATGAAGCAGTGCGGAGGTGAGGGAGGAGGAGGTGGGGGAGGAGGAGGAGGAGGAGGAGGAGGAGGAGGAGGAGGAGGAGGAGGAGGAGGAGGAGGGGGAGGAGGAGGAGGAGGAGGAGGAGGAGGAGGAGGAGGAGGAGGAGGAGGAGGAGGAGGATTACATAGGATTTCATAGGAGTAACAGACACCAGGAGACCTATTGGTCCATAGCGAGGGTATCTGCTGAACTACATACTACTAACTATCAACTACTTGTAAGAAAACAGTTGGAAAATGATACCATGTCCCTAAAGAGGATAGGAACATGGAAGTTTCATAGTGCAGAATGATAGGATATGAAAAATACTAACTACAACTACCACTACCACTACAACTAATCGATACGGGGGACTAGATACGAATTCGCACTATCAATACCCATTTACTTTACAGTGCGCGTCAAGTCTGTTTTTGAATGTAGTTATTGTGTTGGCTCCGACAACATTTGCTGGCAAACTTGTTCCATCGATCAACGACTCTAACATTGAAATAATTTTTACGGAGATCGGTGATGCAACGTTGACCGTTTAGTTTTAAACCATTATTTCTTGTTGTCACTTGAGTTGAAAGCTCGAATAGGTCCTCTTGATTAATGACATCAAAACCTTTAGGATCTTAAAGGTTTCTATCAAGTCCCCACGGATTCTACGATCCTTTAAGGAAAACTAATTAAGTTTCCTCAGTCTCTCTTCATAAGATGAATTTCGCAGAGATGGAATTTGTTTGGTTGCTCTTCTTTGCACTGATTCCAATTGGCTTGATCTTTTACGAAACAGGGCGACCAGAATTGAACGGCATATTCCAAGTGCGGTCTAACCAAGGACGTGTATAATTGTGTCATTACTTTCGGAGTTTTATGTTCAAAGTTACGTTTAATAAAGCCCAACATCATATTTGCCTTTTTACTGGCAGCTAGGCAATGCGAACTGGTTTTCAGATCATTACTGATGATGACACCTAGATCCTTTTCCTGCTGTACTTCAGTTAACGATTTATTTTGCATTTGATAGTTATATTTGAGGTTATCGTTGCCTATATGCATTACTTTACATTTATCGGAATTGAATTTTAATAGCCATTTATCACTCCAATCTGATAGTTTGTCGAGATCACTTTGTATGAGTTCGCAGTTTTCTCTAGTATATGCTTTACCGCCTAATTTAGTGTCATCTGCAAATTTTGATATTTTAGATACAAGTCCGCAGTCCAGATCGTTGATATATATCAGAAAAAGAGTAGGACCCAAGACCGAGCCCTGAGGCACCCCACTAGTGACATCTAACCAATCAGATGCCTCACCATTTATTACTACCCGTTGTTTACGATTTGAAAGCCAGTCGCCAATCCATGAACATAATTGTTCTCCTATGCCATGTGCCCTTAGCTTGGTCAACAGTCGCTTATGTGGAACTGTATCGAAGGCTTTCTGAAAATCAAGGTATATTACATCCGAGGGAATTTTAGCGTCCCAGTTTGAATAAATGACATTAAAAAATCGAGTAGGTTTGTTAAGCAGGATCTCTTATTTCGAAATCCATGCTGGGAGTTTAGTATTGAGTTATTTTCATCGAGAAAAGACACTATTTTATCCCGCAATATTTTCTCAAATAGTTTAACAATCACGGACGTTAGACTAATTGGGCGATAATTACTTGCGAGGCTCTTACTCCCTTGCTTGAATATCGGTGTAACATTAGCTAATTTCCACATACTAGGAACATTTTTTTCACATAGCGATTTATTGAAAATAATCTTTAATGGGAGCGAAAGTTGACTGTGACATTCGCGAAGTAGTCGCGGCGAGATTTCGTCCACCCCCACGGATTTTGCTGGGTCAAGTTTCAGCAAATACTTTGATATTTCGTCTACTGTTATCTCTCCTATTACCAGTCTATCCCTTTCGAGTCCTGCATACATGTTTACTGGTTCTGGTAATGGAGTTTCGTCTTCTTTAATAAATACCGCATTAAAGTATTCATTGAGTACGAACGCCATACTCTTATTATCATTTACCAAGATATTATTATTATCTTTCAGTGGTCCAATACTTGTTTTGATGTTTTTCTTACTTCGAACGTATTGAAAGAACCTTTTCGGGTTTGATTTGGATTCCTTTGCAATTTTTTCTTCATACTCGCGCTTTTTAGACTTAATTAGTCCTTTGCAGCGACGTTTGACGTCATTGTATTCTCTAGAATCGCAGTCTGCATTTGATCGTTTGTAAACTTTATACGCTCGGCGCTTTCTGCCAATGATTTGTTGGATCTCATTATTCATCCAACTGGGTCTGTTTATGTTATTCAAACGTTTTCTTACCATGGGGACATGTTTTTCCACCACCGATTGGAGTTTATTAGTGAATACAGAGGAGGAGGAGGAGGAGGAGGAGGAGGAGGAGGAGGAGGAGGAGGAGGAGGGGGAGGAGGAGGAGGAGGAGGAGGAGGATTACATAGGATTACATAGGAGTAACAGACACCAGGAGACCTATTGGTCCATAGCGAGGGTATCTGCTGAACTACATACTACTAACTATCAACTACTTGTAAGAAAACAGTTGGAAAAAGATACCATGTCCCTAAAGAGGATGGGAACATGGAAGTTCCATAGTGCAGAATGATAGGATATGAAAAATACTAACTACAACTACCACTACCACTACAACTAATCGATACGGGGGACTAGATACGAATTCGCACTATCAATACCCATTTACTTTACAGTGTGCGTCAAGTCTGTTTTTGAATGTAGTTATTGTGTTGGCTCCGACAACATTTGCTGGTAACTTGTTCCATCGATCAACGACTCTAACATTGAAATAATTTTTACGGAGATCGGTGATGCAACGTTGACCGTTTAGTTTTAAACCATTATTTCTTGTTGTCACTTGAGTTGAAAGCTCGAATAGGTTCTCTTGATTAATGACATCAAAACCTTTTAGGATCTTAAAGGTTTCTATCAAGTCCCCACGGATTCTACGATCCTTTAAGGAAAACATATTAAGTTTCCGCAGTCTCTCTTCATAAGATGAATTTCGCAGAGATGGAATTTGTTTGGTTGCTCTTCTTTGCACTGATTCCAATTTGGCTTGATCTTTTACGAAACAGGGCGACCAGAATTGAACGGCATATTCCAAGTGCGGCCTAACCAAGGACGTGTATAATTGTGTCATTACTTTTCGGCGTTTTATGTTCAAAGTTACGTTTAATACAGCCCAACATCATATTTGCCTTTTTACTGGCAGCTAGGCAATGCGAACTGGTTTTCAGATCATTACTGATGATGACACCTAATCCTTTTCCTGCTGTACTTCAGTTAACGATTTATTTTGCATTTGATAGTTATATTTGAGGTTATCATTGCCTATATGCATTAAATTTACATTTATCGGAATTGAATTTTAATAGCCATTTATCACTCCATCTGATAGTTTGTCGAGATCACTTTGTATGAGTTCGCAGTTTTCTCTAGTATATGCTTTACCGCCTAATTTTGGTGTCATCTGCAAATTTTGATATTTTAGATACAAGTCCGCAGTCCAGATCGTTGATATATATCAGAAAAAGAGTAGGACCCAAGACCGAGCCCTGAGGCACCCCACTAGTGACATCTAACCAATCAGATGCCTCACCATTTATTACTACCCGTTGTTTACGATTTGAAAGCCAATCGCCAATCCGAGGAGGAGGAGGAGGAGGAGGAGGAGGAGGAGGAGGAGGAGGAGGAGGAGGAGGAGGAGGAGGAGGAGGAGAGGAGGAGGAGGAGGAGGAGGAGGAGGAGGAGGAGGAGGAGGAGGAGAGAGGAGGAGGAGGAGGAGGAGGAGGAGGAGGCTCGCACAAAGTCTTCGAGATGTTGAGTTTGGTCAGTGCTCGCGGATTGAGTTTGGTTCTTCTTGTCTATGTCTTATTGTCTTGTCTTGTCACCTTGGTCGATTGTAGGTTAAATTTGGTGTTCACAAGAGAATCGAGGAGGAGAACGAGGCGGAGTAAGTAAAGCTTCTTTCGTCCTATGGTGAATTAGATGGAGTGTTAGTCTCTTCAGTTATTTATTTATAGTTCGGTGAGTCAGGGGATGGCTGCCTAACCTCCCTCCCTGCTCCGCCTCCTCTTCCTCCTCTTCTGGCCCAACGTATTATACGCCCGTCTTTCTGTGTGTAAGTCTGTTTTCAATCTATATTTGTCTGTCAGTCGACCATTTTGTCTTATTCTTCATTCTGTCAGCTTTTCTGTTTTGTTTTCCTTTGCCTTCTTTCGATCTGTCTTCTTCTCTGTCAGTTTGTTGATGTGTTTTCTAAGGTGATCCATTGTTAGCTATTAGCGGGATTGGATACCCTCATGGAGATTCGGAGTTAAGGAAAGAAATTGTTCTTCAATACTCGTACATTGTGGTTCACATATTCATGTTTGACAATCAACTCACATTTTTCTTGCTCTACAGTTTAAATGCATTCTAACTTTGCTTCGTGCCTGAGTTCAATCAATATGTATCTTTTTGAAAGATTATCATCATCATGGTCATTCTTATTACTGCTATCATTATTGTTATTGTTATTATTATTATTATAAGAATAATACTAAGTAGTAGTAGTAGTAGTACAAGTAATATCATTATTGGTACTATTACTCTTATTTTTGTTAGTACTATTTTTACTTTTTATAATAATTGCTCTTGTTAGGTTTTTTTTATCATCATTATTGTTAAGATTATCATATTTACTAGTATTGACATATAATTCCTTATTGTTTCTATTATTATCATTAATATTTTTATTATAATTATTATTATCATTATTTTTATAAATATAAATATTTTTACTATTATTGTTTTGATTACTACTACTTCTACTACTACTACTACCACTACTACTGCTATTACTAATGTTGCCATTATTTTTATCATTATTATGTTTTCTGATCCCTCACCTATATTCTACGTCGTTATATACCCCAATTACCAGTTTACAACTCTAACTCCTTACCTATACGTACTAGAACATTTGTGTACATACTCCCTCTATCTTTCTTCCAAATCCCTCCTTCTCCCCCTCCTCGGTATCTTCACCTCCTCACCCCTGTATTCTGCCTTCCCAAGTCTCTGCTCCCTCCACCTTGAGTAACCTTCCCCATCACTTACATCACTTCCACCCTACCTTGCCCCACCTGTGTACAACGCCTCCCCATACATTACCTTCATCTCCTTCTCCGCCCAGCTCCGCCCAGTTCCACCCTCGACAACTTAAAACATTTCATTTCTCGCTTCGCCCCGCCCCTACATTCCCCGTCCCGAGCCTGTTTTTTTTTACAACACGGCACGTTCTGTCATTTTGTTCATCCATACATCCTCATCCCATTCCTTTGCTGTGTTACTTTCTGTCCTTTCGGCGCCTGTCACTTCCATCGATTGCACACTCATGTACTATAGCCTCGTTACCTTCTAGGCTCAGACCTGTTTCAAGCCTCCATACGTTACCAAAGGACTCACCTTAATCTAAAAAACCCATTCACTCATAATTTTTCACCACACTTACCTAACACTACCCAGGTCATTCATCCGCTATCCCCATACACCCATTCCTCCTATCCTTTCACAAGAACTCCTTAAATTTCATCCTAACTTTCATCCATATCCGCATTTCTGTCATTCCATCAATACCATAGGTTAATCAATATGTTTATACTAGAATTTTCCTCCAATCTAATCCAGTCAGTAACATCCATATCCTTCCTCAAGCACCATTGCTCCTTGCCATATCTTTTTTTAATATTTATTACTTTCCTCTCCTAGAAAGACTTAACTAAATGCTATCACCTCCATATTCACGTCAATATTGACAGTACGTACTTACAAGACATGTTGTATTAAGATGAGACAAGTGAGTGGTTTAGACTTTAGGTGATAGGATTACTATGTTATTTCTTGCGTTTCGACATTAACATTTCTCAATAAAAGACTTACTGTCGAAGCTGAAGAGATAATGCAGTGTGTTTACCTCAGCCTGTGTTTTTCTTCCACCTTACGACTCAGTATTTACTAACACACCCAAAGTCTTCTTGCAGGAACAGTTCTCCATCACGCTTAAACACACAACATTGCTCGCTTCTTCCCGTTAATACCCTCGCGTCACACTCTTATTACTCAACTCACTTACATGTATCTTCCAGGAAAACATCACGACTCCATCACCCCAGGAGAGCTTTGCCTGGAAGGACGCCGACGTGGAGAAGGTGGCCCGCTCCCCCACCTCCACACTGCCCAAGATTCAGAACCCCACCGTCACTCTCCTGCAGAAGAAACGAGGTCAGTCTGGGGTCATGGGGTTTTGGGGGTTGTTTGTGTTGGTGTGTGAAGATCTGATTTAATTGTTATTTCATTTTCGTTGCTCATGGTTTAATTTTTTATTTTTTATTTTTCTTGTGTATTTGTGAGTTTGTCTGAAAATGGGTTTTTGGTTTTGTTTATTTATGTGTGTGTGTGTGTGCGTGTGCGTATGCGTGTGCGTGTGCGTGTGCGTGTGTACGTGTGTGTGTACGTGTGTGTGTGTGTGTGCGTGTATTTGTGTGTGTGTATGTGTGTCTATCCGTCTGTCTGTAATTTTTTCCACGAGTGATGTCTCAAACATTTATCAATTTAACCCCCACCTGCCCCTTTTCCCTGTTAATGGTTCCACGCAGCAGAAGGACGGGAAGGAGGTGGTGAGGACGGGGCAGCGGGGCGTCTGGCATAGCCCCTATGTTCCCTGTCCCCCCCTCCTCCCTCCCTCCCCTTATCGGTAAGTTTTCCACAAGTCACAAATTCATCCCTGACCCTCGATCAAAAGAAAAATATAATATAAAGTTTATATTGTGAGAGGAAATATCAGCATTTTACCATTTTGGCGTCGCTTTGGTATTTTCTAAGATATTTTTTCGTACCTTCAGTTTTGAAGGAACACGAAATGCATCTTTCTTCCTCGAGTTTTGTGAAATGCAAGTGTAGCTTCGTTTAATTTGAAGTCACGTGTTGGACGTCGAAAAAAAAATCCATATCGGTCATGATACCAGAACCGATCATATACAGTTCCCTCCCCTCCCCCTTTTCATGACCACCTGACACAACCACGGTGCAGGTGCTGGGAATCACGTGACCTTGACCTTATCTCCTCCAAATGACCCAACACCCTTTGCCTCAGTCCGTGGCAGTTGGCCTCATGTCCAGCCCCTCTACCGCACCCAACACGTAACCTTGTGGCTCCCTCGCATACCCGTCCCTCCCTGCTCTCCCTAAATAGATCCCTGTCTACCCTCCCTCAGGCATCTTGCTGTTTAAATAAATAAGAAATAGTCTTACATTGAGGTAAGATGGAGACAGGTCCTGTGTGCGTGCTTTTGTGTGTGTGTGTGTGTGTGTGTGTGTGTGTGTGTGTGTGTGTGTGTGTGTGTGTGTGTGTGTGTGTGTGTGTGTGTGTGTGTGTGTGTGTGTGTGTGTGTGTGTGTGTGTGTGTGTGTGTGTGTGTGTGTGTGTGTGTGTGTTTCAGTATTAGCATGATGAAATAAGGGCGTAGCCATAATTAGACCTTTCGAAACTTTGTTGCATTGCATTGATTGGTACGAATGAAGCTCAAAATGTTCACTTTATGATTGCATTCGGTATTGTAACAAGTAGAGTGAGTATTTATAAAATTTTCGAAAAAATATATAGGCTTGATTACCTGATTGTGCATTGTACCAGTAAAGTTAAGAGATCACGAGCCCAATTTGATTACGTTAATAGAACAACGGTTCTGAGCAAATTGCTATCAAATTTGAATTAAGATCTCTATCGTGTACTAAATATTTATCTTCACATACATTTCAAAAACACTAAATAGAACTAAAACTCTTGTTAAGTTACCAATGAAGTGAAATTTTTTATTAACATCACTATCTTCAGTGACAATGGTCACAGCTCAGAATCGTTGGTCGCGTTCTATGTAAGCACTGGTGGAGCAGCATTCAGGTAACTTGTTCACTGATTCCTCTCATGTACCTGCCAAAGATCAATTGGCCTAAATCGATCATAATTTTCTCCTCAGATGATCCGCATTCGACCTCAGGTAAAGCCATGAGAAAATTCCACCGTCCCCACCACACCTTTCTCTCTCCTTCCATTCACATATTTCTCCTCCTCTCTTTGTCTGTATGTATGTTCATCCACCTGTATACCTGTCTGTCTCTCCAGCACGCTGGGTCTGGGAGGGACTCTGATGGGCCACTGCCACTCCCACGGCCAGCAGGGCCTGAAACTTATTGAATCATCTCACAAATATTGATTACGAAATGCCTCACTCATCAGCTGAATAAGTGATGAGGATGATCCCTATAAGTTTCAGACCCTGAGATCAGAGTTCCGATCAGCCTGAAGCCACACGAGCTAACGAAGCCTGACCTTGAACCGCCGAGATGAGACTTAAACAAGCAAGGTGGCCAAGAATGATGATAGTGGCTGCGTGTGGCTTCAGGCTTCTCTGCTGTACATATGGATTGCACTCGTGACACATAACCCGAGCGGCGACGTAGTGGCGGAAAGACCTTGATGGTGGTGGTCCAGTGCGATGCGGTGACTAATAACGCTGCACAGAACTGACGGGGCCGCGGTGTATATAACAGTAACTTTGACGGGCTAACAAGGGGCTGTGGTGGAGGCATGTGCTTAGGGTTTTTTATGAACACTTTTTTTACATTGTATATACGCGACTGCATTAGTGTAAATATATATATATATATATATATATATAACTAGAACATTTGACTCATTTTATGTACATAAGACTGCATTTAGTATAGCGTTACTTGAAGATAATGTTAGTCTTTCATTGACAAACATTATCTTACATAGTAACAAATATTTTATATTAAGACTCCCTCAAAATCAGTACATAATTACACTTTTCACCTTCAACTTTGATGTCACGTGAAACATTTCCATCGAACACCGGTACTCCGCAAGAGGTAACGCAGTTAAATATGCTAGTGGAAGGCCGAGGCAGCAATCCGTACCTACATGCCCCCAGACCTTCCCTTCTCCCTTGTGTAGTGTGTGGTGTGTCACTGTGGTATGCATGAGCTATGTGTAGACGCTGTCCTTCGGCCATTTGGTGTAGCCTCATGCCTCTCACTTGGCCGCTGATATTCCCAGTCGTCCAGAAACACTGTAAAAACGGCATGTGTACTGGACCACAGTCTATAGACTGTGCATAGACAACTGGGGCGAGGTGGCGGCCGAGCAGCGGCGAGGCAGCTCAATGTTGGGCTGAAGCTCGCCTGAAGGCGGTTCAGTTGGCGGCCTTGGTAGTTACGAAAATATTTTTTTCGGATCTTTGTATTGAGATGACTTTAATACGAATTTCATGTGCTTTCTTTCGCACTTTATTGATGACCGTAAGACGAATTGGTTGGAAACTATTTTATAACTTTTTATTCCTGGCATTTGTCATTTCTATAATGATCGTTTCGAAATTACTGATATCTTTTCATCGTTCGTTCCTGCATTTGCCATTGAAATCAAACAGTTTACGTTTATTTTCTATTGTTGTTGTTTGTATTTTTTCAATTGTTTACGCCCGACGAGTTATGGTGCCGTAAAATCAAAAGATGTATTCCGGATGACTATTTTTAGCTGTAATTTCAGGCAAGCTGTATAAAGATTTAGTGCGAGTTGACTATGCGAATATCTTATGATTCCACTCTAGCACACTTTTATGCTTATCAAAGTTCTTATCGTGGTTTTTCATGTAACTCGCTAAGATAATGAATGAAAAGGATGAACGTGAACAGTCATGTCAGGAGGCGTATATATATGGTTCTCCTTATCACGGCAGATCCTTCGTCTGGTTTCTAAAGTTTACCCACCATAAATCCCGCCGCTGTGCCATCGCTTTGTTACATCAGACATGCAGTAAAGTGACATAACTTGCATATTACATGCGCACACACACGAAACTGGCGATCGCGAGTCCGGCTCGCGTGGACAAGACCATGGGTGAATGACACACACACACACACACACGCACGCACGCACACACACACACACACACACACACACACACACACACACACACACACACACACACACACACACACACACACACACACACACACACACACGCGCGCGCACACGCACACGCACACGCACACGCACACGCACACACACACACACACGTATTCAGAGGCCTACTTTGAATCGCACTTTATATGTATAGCCTTCAAAATTCCGCACCTTTCTTGCACATACCAGTTTTTCTGTAAATTAATCAAAATGGTTCCTTCAAAATTTGATTAAAGTTACGTTGTCAGTAATATATGATTCAAGTTTTTTTTCAACCAAACCAAAAGTACCTTTGGATATCATATTTAGAAGTAAAGTCTAGAGTCAGTCAGCAATTTTCCCTCAAGGTCACTGTAATTATTGATCTACCAAATGTTGAAGAAAATAGAAAGTCTGAGTCAGGAGGACAAGAGTGTGGGCGGAGCATAACCCTCGACCATCTTCCAGAGGGACAGATTCCCGGCCAGCGACCTGAGTACCTGAAGCCTGATGACGGACCCAAATACCGGCCCGACGACAAACGTGAGTCCCTCCTCTCTCACACCCTGCAGTGTCTTAAGATACCTCACGCACCATGGCTTAGATGTAGGGTAACTAGAGGCTTCCAAATACTTCACTAAGTTTCATCAGGATCCTCATGAGTGTTGAACTTCAAAATTAGGGCTCAATAGGATCCTTCAGAGTATCAATTTGCATAACTATCTCCCATTTACATACTTTAGTCAATTCAAGTACTCCTAGTCTTCTCTAAATGATTGTTGGGGTGAAATTGATGGCAATGCGATTACTAATTTGTTTAAAGTTACAGTAAATATAATTGATGCTCTTTTGAAAACCTTTGTCAGTGTTATGAATCATAATGTGTTAGAGCTTTAGTTATTTGTGTCTCCTGCCAGTGTACGTCATCAAGAGAGAGTACGAGAGTGAGGAGGAGGGGGGCGAGGGACGCCGTTTCGCCGTGCTGGGACCCAAGAAGGTGGCGGGGGTCGGGCCCACCACAAACGATGGTGTGCCCACAACCCTCAAATCGGTATGTTATCATTGCTTTCCCACACCATCCTCGACTCAAGCATCACGCTTTGCCACTACTCACCACTTTTTGACATCACACACACCATCTTCGACTCACCACACTTCAAACACTTTTTTTCCTGACTCGTCACACAACTCCCTATGACACGCACGTTATACACTACATCATCTACTGCCACGGTACACAAACTTCCCTTCCTACTTCTAATAAAGCTCAATTCCCCTTAGCCATATCTCACCACATTCTCACTACTATCCCGATACCACAACATCACCGTCACCTCTGCACACGTTTAACATTTCTAGGCACGTTTTCTAACACGTTTCTAGACACACCAACTCCAGACAACCTCATCCACTTTAGTCTAAACATGCTATGACCCATTTCAAATACAAACCATTGTATTATCTCATAACCAACATCATAACAATATCTATCATTAACAAAACCTAAATCACTCACTCACTAACTTACCCATTCTTCCTTATAACATTTCTTTAGTTTAATCGTAAGTATGTAGCCCTAAGCTGTGGATGAGTAAGGCTTGAGCATCACTCGTGTAGCATAGAGTAAGCATAAAGCTCCTGCTGCTGCTGCTTTATTATTTTACTGCCCAGCGGCGCCTCCAGTTTTAGTCTGTGGTTGGCCCGTTCGAGGCTGAGGTAGAAGTAGTGAGTTGCTCTTTGTGCTCCGGGCTGCTAGGACGGCCTAGTGTTTATTTGTTTGTTTGCTTGTATGTATGTGTGTGTGTGTGTGAGTGTGTGTATGTGTGTGGGTGAGTGGGTGTGTGGGTGTGTGACAGTGAGTGTGAGGGAGAGGGAGAGCGAGTGCGAAAGTGTTCGAGATAGTGTGTGTGCGTGTGTGTATGAGAAAGCGAGTGTGCACGAGTGGGTGTGCGTAAGACTGAGAGTGTGTGAGTGTGAGAGTGAAAGTGTGTGTGTGTGTGTGTGTAAGAGTGAAAGTGAGTGTGTGTATAAGATTGAGAGTAAGATTGTGTATGTGGGGGTGAAAGATTGTGTGTGCTTGTGCGTGTGTGTGTGCGTGTGCGTGTGCGTGTGTGTGTGTGTGTGTGTGTGTGTGTGTGTGTGTGTGTGTGTGTGTGTGTGTGTGTGTGATTGATTGATTGGTTTAACCTATGTTTCTGCTTATATGAATATTTGTGGGTTTATTTCCGCACGTGTCCAGGACTTCAGGTGTGTGTATGTGTGTGTGTGGTTATGTATGTGTGGCCGTAGTTGTCACTCAACACTTGTTATGTTCCGTTTTTGTCCTGTGTTTTCATGCTGCCTTGTAGGATAGACTCAAGATATTCAGACTGATGAAACTCAAAGGCTTCAAGGTGAGTGTCCCGTCCACATGTGTCGCTTTATTCACTAGCATCACGAAGTAACATTGTAGGCTAAAACTACAAAACAGGACAAGAAAATACTTTAGTCTGCCAATGACACATTGACACAGAAAGCGGGGTTCCAGAATTCAATGGGAAATGCATTTATATTGAAATTAAGGATTTTTGAGGATTATAAATATTACAAAACCCTACCCAATACATACATAAATACATGAATAGTTATAAGTAAATCAGGTTTCTAAATAAATAATGCTGTTGTTTTTCCGTGCAGGGCGTGAAGTCAGAGCATCAAGGCGAGTGGTACAAGAGGATGTTCGACTCACTTCACAAAATCAAAGATGGTAAGTGTGTCCGGGGGTAAGGAGGAAGGGTTGTGGGGCTGGACAGAGGTCTTCCAAAGAGAACGGGGATTTACAAGCTTCTTAGTGGGTATTATAATTGAATGACTTGATTTACATGCAGAGCAAGGCATCAAATGTAGGACTTAGTATATGATGGATTAGGGTGAGGAGGTATAAAAGTGAGCTCTGTACTTCATCAATGCACACTGCTGGAACTACTTTATGGGGACAACAGAAAGAAAAAGTGTTTTTTATAGTAATTATCAACAGGTGTGTGTGTGTGTGTGTGTGTGTGTGTGTGTGTGTGTGTGTGGGCGGGTGTGGGCGGTTGTGGGTTGGTTGGGCGTGTGCGGGAAGACCAAGGTTGAAAAATGTATGAGCAAGTCCTGTTTTTCTAAGTAATTAAAGGCAAGGTTATGTGGGCGTGCAAGTACGCCACACGTGGATGGTAACAAAGGCAATGTGTGAAACAAGTGTGAAAAAATTACGGACGTGCTCAATGTTTTATTGACTCACAAAATTCGTTTTTTCTAGCATTATCATTAATGTCTATTTGTGATGAAATGTTTTAATCGATGTTATAGATATTAACATAGAATTCGGTTGTAGTAATGTATAACGTTGTGTGTGTGTTTATGTGTGTATGTGTATCACGTATGTACGTATAATAGCACTTGGGTCTGTGATGCATGTGTACATAAATGGTACACATATTGCTTAATGCACACAAAATATACTTTATGGTGATATGAGTGTGTGTGTGGTGTGTGTGTGTGTGTGTG
>JACEEZ010025209.1:291047-293547 GCA_016584305.1 Chionoecetes opilio | reverse complement strand
CGCAACCCCCCACCCCCCACTCCTCTAGTTCCGTGCGTCAGATATATTTATTCAAGCCTTATTTTGTGTGAATGGCTGCCCCGTACATAAGAATACAGAGGATAAGAATGTGGGCATCTGTCAGAAATACAATAATGGGATTTCTATGTCACCTTTTTCTTCTCTAGATTTAATATGAAGGAAATATCAAGTCACTATCAACCCTGTTTGTGTTATAAATTTGTTAACGAAAATAAATTGAAAATCCTAACTAAACACACACACACAACACAAGCACAAATATCTGGCATCAAGGGTATTCAAATTTCATTGTTTCTGTGTCAATAAAGGTGTTCCCCTCCTGTGTATCGGTGTGTCGGGGCACCCATGAGCCGGGCTGGGCGGGACAGCATGTGTGGCCTGTGTCGCCGCCGCCGCTAGTGCCGCTGCTGTTACTGCTGATGCCTCTTGACTGGCCTTCCTGTGGGGCTTGGGCTTTAGTGGGGGACATTTTATCATTATTTTATATACATAGACTAACCTGCAGCATTGCGTGCGCTTAGAATGTCAAACTAGCATTTTTATATAAGTTTTCAGTATAAGTATTTTAAGTTTCTTAGAGTTGTAGGTATGTATGAACTAATTACATTTGGTTTTGTTCATTAAAGTTACGTGAATTTTTGCTCAGAATTATGCAATACAATATTTTGTTGTCATTGTGAATATCAAGTAACGTAAGAGACTGTACACAAAATATTATCTTAGAAAGCCTCGTATCGGTGCCAGCCTCTCACCTCTTCCTCCAGCCCGTTACGGCGGCTACATGTCCGAGCCCGAGGGTTACGACTCTGACATCGGCGGTGGCACCCTGCGGTACGCCACAGTGGACCGCCGCTACGGACACCAGTACGAAGCTGACCCCATGACCTCCAGCCTGCCTAGGTAAGTCTTGCTCTTGGCTCTCTCTATGGAGCAGCAGGAGTCTCGCCGCTGTGCCTCACCAAACACTGCTCGCTCACCTCCCTCCACCGTAGCTCCTCACACTAAAGACTCGTAGCGTTTGAAGCTTTCGTAGAATAGTGGGTTGGGTAGCTAGTAGCCTTTCTTATTGGCTACTACTAATGCGCAATGTATTTTTGAACCTCTCCATGCCTGAGAGTGGGTTGAACACATGTTGGTAACTTGTGGCCACTACTAATGTGTGTGGTGTCGTTTTGAAGCTTTACTGGATCTGAGAGACAACTGGTCACACGTACTGGTAGTGTTTGAGAGGCTTAAGGTAGCGTGGTGCGTCTAAGGTATATACAATAGGCAGAGTTGGTGCGGAGTGCTGGCTTTAGAGGCAGTTATGGTGGTGGTGGAGTCTGGCGGCTGCTTCCCGTAAATTACAGCAAGTGGTAGACAAAATGATTCACGAGACAAGTTTGGAGGTGGTTCAGTTAATACCGTCACTATCAGTGAAGCAGCCCTAGTGGTGCAGTTTATTAATTCAGTTCAAGCTGTGTAACAAGACAAGTGGAGCAGCAAGTTCATTAAATTTTGCAGACGTTGCAATATTGCTAACATTAGCAAACCAGATAGTAGGTTAATATCCCCAGGCTCTGCAACATGTGTGACACTGTATTACACCACAAAACATCTTGTCACAGTATTCCTATCACTTCAAGGTACAGTACAATACACAGTAGCTAACTGTAGTATACGAGTACACCATAGCACGTCATTGTTACACTGTAGTACGTACATTAATAGTACATTTCTAACACTATTAGTACATACACTATTGCACACCCTCTCATGCATCTCTCCCACACCAGTCCCTTTGCAATCATCCATGTTTTCCTCACAAAAATTATATATTGATAAAACTGATGTTGTATAGCATGACTATAATCAATAATACAATGCGTAGTGCGAGTGATGCCTGTGTGTGTTTCATATCCAGTATTAAGTTGTGCCTGTTAACGTAAATACACTTGTAGTTAATGGATGTGCGTGTGTGTGTGTGTGTATCCTTTAGTAGGGTTGCGTGCTGTGGTGCTGTTGCATACAGGAGAGGAAGAGTGACGGGCCACACTGGAGACTACCTGCTCAAAATTATCTTGTCCTTTGTCGCATAATCACATTATTCAATTGGAAGTGCTTAGAGCTATGTCAGTAGCTTTTGCCAAATGTCCACAGTAATATTATTCTGTAGGAACTGCTTAGAACTGTGCTAATGACTCTCACTAACGTTACACCTTGATATAATTGTATGTAATTTGCCGAGTTACTTAGTCATTCCCACGTGCTAAGTGGCTGAGTGTCTGTCAAAGTGTGGTTCGACGCTCTTCCGTGCACTTGTAGAAGGTGGCGAGTGTGTGTTGCGCCGCTAATGCTTCCCACTCACCTTTGCCAACAGAGAGTGCCTGATCGACCTGGACCCGTACGACAGGTAGGTGTGACTTTCTTCTCTGACCACCTTTGTTTTCTTCACGAGACCGAGCAGAGTGCATGAGTTCTCTATTTTGAAACTATACGT
>JACEEZ010025209.1:266047-283547 GCA_016584305.1 Chionoecetes opilio | reverse complement strand
TCTAGCAGGCGTTGGTGTTCGTGTAGGGTAGACGATTGTTTGTGGTGGCTTTTAAATTAGTGGAGTGAGGATTCTCTCTCTCTCGGGTGGACTTCGTTCGTTTGGTAGCCAGCTTCATAGAAAACCTGGACCTCATGAGGATTAACTACAGGAAAATTAGCATGAAAGAGGTTGGCACACACACACTCACATACTTACGATTGGTATAAAGTTCAACAGGATGCAGCCGTGTTTTTATCGGTGGGCGTTTTTTTCTTTAATGCAATCCAGTTTTCCTACTTCAGAAAGATTTGAAGAGCGAAGATTAGTGCAAGAGATTGAGATCACGCTCCCGCCTGGCCGAACTAATGCTCACATCTCGAAGGGATGTTCGCTTTGACAAGGTTTAGGGTTCAGTCTCCTCTTTTTCTTATCTTCGTGTGTGTGTGTGTGTGTGTGTGTGTGTGTGTGTGTGTCTGTTGTCTGTGTGTGTGTGTGTGTGTGTGTGTGTGTGTGTGTGTGTGTGTGTGTGTGTGCGCGCGTGTGTGTGTGTAAAATCACCCATGGCTTGAACATGCGCGATCTCCAGATGTTAACCAGATATTACCCTCCCGTAGGGAGCTTAGGGTTCACAGAGACCGATTTTTGGATTAAGCTGGGACGCCACACACGACACACACCCCATCCCCTTGCTCAAGGGAGACAGTTAGTACATATGCAAATTCGACTCTCCCACACACATGAGTGTATGACATTTTCCCTCCACTGGACTATTTCCCCACCAGACATTTTCCCCTGTGACAAATTCCCCACAGGATATATTACCCTCCCTGAACATAATTCCCTCTGGATATATTCCCCCTTTAATGTTCTTTATTGTATGAAAATATTTAAAGTAAGTGAAAAAAGTAATGGATGAAAAATGTCATCATCAAAAGCTTTGGTAAAGTTTTACTTCGTAACTATAATACTCAACACAATTGGTAGTATGGTTTCTGTTTACCTAAATGGATTCTCTGATACTTTTAGTCATTTAGTTTGTCTCAAATCACTTACTTTCAGATATATAAAATAGCTTTTGTTGGGCATTTTTTTTTTAAAGATTGTTTTAGCCTAATCTAACCTAGCACCACTAATACACATAATGTACCTACGTATGTGGTACAGATGGTAAAGTCACTGTGTGTGTCACGTGACGCGTTGGTTCAAGCTCAACTCACGGCTCGTAATCTTTCCCCGGGGGCAGTTACTGTCCCTGTTGAGCAAAGGGATTAGGTGTGTGTAGTGTGTGAGGTCCTAGCTTTACCCAAAGATCGGTCTCTATGGGCTCTAAGGTCTTTTCGAGAGAGTAACAGTTAAAAGATCACATCCAGCCCATGATCAGGCCATGGGTGGATTACACGCACAATACACACACACGCACACACTATAACAAGTATGTTAATAGACAAATTTTTGACATAACAATCGGCGGAACAACAACAACTATAACAACAACGACAAAGAATACAATCAACAAAAGCTGCGGCAACAACAACAACAGGGATGAGACACAGGTGAACCAAGAGAATGAAATACTTAGTGTGTGTTTGTGTTATTCACTCACCCAAGGTCTTGTCCCCGTGAGTCGGACACGTGATCCCCAGTTTCACCCTCCCGGTGCGAGCTTGGAGCTCATTATTACCGATCTTAGGGTAATGCTGGGACCTCACACACCACACATTCCCATTCCCTTGCTCAAGGTGGACAGTAACTGCCCAAATTTGTCAGTGAAAAATCCCCGGGGGCAGTGAGGATTCGAACCGGCTACCACAGAATGGCGGGCCAGCACTCTATCCACTTGACCATCGTGATGGTATGTAGGTATGCGTGTGTAATTTACCTATAACCTGATCACGCTCGGATACGTGATCGCCATCTGTTACCAACCCAGAAAGAGCTTAGATTAGCTTAAACATCAAACACCACACACTCCATCTCCCTGCTTAAGGGGACAGCAGCTGCCCGTATTTATCAGAGAAATATCCCTTAAGCGGGGATCGACCGCAGTACCACTGGCGCGTCAATGCTCCTACCATTAAGCCACGCTGATAGTGTGTGCATATGTGCATGTGTGTGTATGTGTTTGCGCGCTTCACTCTACACACCCTCCACCTGTTTCCGGGACGCGCATATCAAATCACCTTTTAGTTTCCCCTCCTTCCTCCTCCCTCTCTCCCCCTCCTCCTCCTCTATCCCTCCTTCCCCTCCTCATCTCCCTTATACCACCACCTTCCTCATCCTCATCCCCCTCATCCTCTATTATCCTTCTCTTCGATGCGGTTTTTGCTTCCTCCTCATCCTCTTCCTCCCTCTTCCTTCTTCCTCTTTCTGTCTATGCTCAGGTAATCCCGTCCTTTCCCTCTTCGTCCTTGTTCTCGTCTTTCTCTATCATAATTCTTCTTCCTTCATCCTCAATCTATTCCTCCTCCTCCTATTCTTCTTCCTCTTCTTCTGCCTGTCATCGTGCTCTTCAACCTCTTCTTTCCTCCTTTGAACTTTCTGCTGCTCCACTCGCACGTGACATACATCCTCCAACTCTCACTTCCTTTCTTCCTCCTTCTCTTCCTCCTTCCCCTCCTGCTCCGCCTTTGCTGTCCTGCTTCCTCACTTGTACATAGGTTATATTGTGTAGTTCCTGTTGCCGTCTGTTTTTTATATGTATTTCTTCCTTTGTTTATTTCCCCTCCTCCTCTTCGTTTTATTTATTTTTGTGATAATTTATTTCTTATGTAGTACTTACGGAACTTATTTGCCAGCCAAAAAAAGTGAATTAACTGAACGACTTATTTTTAGTGGTCTATTTTGGGTATAATACTTGGATATCATAATTGAGTGTTACCGTCCTTGTGTGACTCAGAATACAAATGGTGTATTTGTGCGCATTTTCCACGAGTGTTTCACATTATACCTCATTATCTCACGGTTATCAGTTACTTTCTTTTATTCTTACGGTTTTATCTGTCTATATGTTTAGTTAGTTTTCCTGTATTAGATTTTTCTTACAGAAATTAGTATATTTTTTCTTTAATGTTTTTTGTTTGCTCTGTATATCTATTTACAGATTAGAATGATCTGTAAATACTTTTTCCTTCGTGTGTACTGCTTTTCTTTTCTTCTTTATATTCCTGCTTTATCCTTTTTATAGTTCTTGTTGTATCATCGAAAATTTTCAGCATTATCAACATTCGTCTAATTTGTAGCTTCTCATTGTACGCATGCATGTGGTTTCCTCTTCATGTTCATCATCCCTATATTTTTTACGAGTTAATTTCCTCTATACATTCTTTTATTCCCTTTTTTTGTATCATCTACATCCTCCTCTTCCTCTTTGTCATCTTTGTGTAACTTCCGATCGGCCCAAAATTTACCTGTGATTTTGGTTGACCTGCTACACCTGTCGAGGGCGTACCTGGGAGGGTCGGATCGCTGGCTCGCAACCCGCCCATAGGGAGTCGCGTAAAAAAACGGGGTGTCACAAAAACGTGTCCAATTGATAGAGGTACGATGAGCACCCGCCCATTCATACATCCCATCATCCCATCCCGCCCATCTCTCTCTCTCTCTCTCTCTCTCTCTCTCTCTCTCTCTCTCTCTCTCTCTCTCTCTCTCTCTCTCTCTCTCTCTCCTCTCTCTCTCTCTCTCTCTCTCTCGCTCTCTCTCTCTCTCTCTCTTGTTCACACACACACACACAGTGTCACACACACACACACACACACACACACACACACACACACACACACACACACACACACACACACACACACACACACACACACACCGCATGATGGTCAGGTTGATATCGTGCTGGTCTCCCATTCTGTGGGTAGGCGGTTCGAATCCTCGCGCTCCCGGGGATGTTTCACTGACAAATTCGTGCGGTTACTATCCCCCTTGAGCAAGGGGATGGGAATGTGTGGTGTGTGAGGTCCCAGCATTGCCCAAAGATCGGTAATAATGAGCTCCAAGCTCGCACTGAGAGGGTGAAAACTGGCGATCGCGAGCCAGCTCGCGTGGACAAGACCATGGGTGAATAACACACACACACACACTCTCACAACACCACACACACACACACACACACACACACACACACACACACACACACACACACACACACACACACACACACACACACACACACACACACACACACACACACACACACACACACACACACACCACACACACAACACACACACACACACACACACACACACACACACACACACACACACACACACACACACACACACACACACACACACACACACACACACACACACACACACACACACACACACACACACACACACACACACACACACACACACACACACACACACACACACACACACACACACACACACACACACACACACACACACACACAACACACACACACACACACACACACACACACACACACACACACACACACACACACACACACACACACACACACACACCTATCAAAGTGCCGCGAACAGAAATATACCAGTGTATTGCGAAATATCTTTTCTGCGAAATATTTTTTGCTTTGGAGATGTTCTCTCCTCCATTACTTGTATTGCAGCTTTAATGCTGCCCTGAAACATGTTATAGGTAGCTTTGAGAAAAGCGCTATTTAATGAGAGTGATTGAATGCAATGGCCATCCGTGCACCCAAGGTTACAAAATTTGCCTGTTATGAAATATTCTCTTGTTTCCATATCCCATCATATTGATCTGACTTCTCTCTCTTGATTCAACTTGTATTTTAGCTTCACTGCAGACGTACATCATGTTACAAGCAACACTGAGACACTCGTTATCTAATGCGAGTGGTTATATGCACAGGCATCCAGCCAAATGCTGCACATTTTGCCTGATAAAAATCATATTCATGTCCTTGCACCACTTTCATGCTGACCCATGCTGACCCGATTTATCTCTTATTTCACTTGTAATTTCCAACGGATGACTAATATAATCCCCTCCCACAAGGTGGAGGCAGTAATGTTGACAAACGCATGTTTTTGGCTTTCTAGTAAGAGAAAGAGAGAAAAGTGAAAGATAAAGTTTTCTCAATGTTTTCTTTTAACACTCATCACTAGAAAGTAACGTGAAAATGTCGTCGAAGACAGATCTCTCTTTACCTCCTTCTCCCACCTTCCTTTTTTTCTCCTCGCTCCTTTATCCTCCCGCTTACTTCCCATTTTCATATACTTCCTCGCTCATTTTGTCTCCTTCCCTGATTATCATACATCATCACTTACTTATATCACTCACTTTTTTTCCTTACCTCCACATTTTCCCTCCCTCAAATTCCCTCTATTCCTTGCCTTGCTCCTTATTCGCTTCTCTTCACCTTGCATCGTTATCTTTCCTCCCTCCTCTCTGTCTCCTCTCATCATGCGGTTTGCATCCTCATTTTCTCTTTCATATATGCCACTTTTCACACAAAATTAAAGTTATCCAACTTATTTATCCACTTTCTTTATTCTGGCAGATTGTTGTAGTTATATAATATTATATTTAATGGTGAAAGGGTATTGTATAACATTATAGTCCCATATTTGTGTATTCATTTTCATGTGTGTGTGTGACAGAGGAAGAGAGATAGAAAAGTGTAGGAAAGAAAGATTGCACAGTAGGAAGGAGTGTTGAATAAATGTACATGTACTTACGTAAAGGGAGTATACCTATAGGAGTGACAGGAGGGAGGGAAGTGGGGGGAATGGAGGGATAGGTGAAGGGGCAGATGAGGAAGGCGAGGGGGAAGGAGGGAGCACTACCAACATTGTCTGCAGACAGACGCGTGTGCGATCGTGACATGTCGTGTGTTTTGTGCTCGTGAAATATTTGTGTTTATCGTCGTTGCCTCGCGTGTTCCTCCTTCAGCAGGCCTTGGGATGAGTGTGGAGTGTGGATACCTGCAAGTCACTTTGGGTTAGAAGTTATAGGTGTGGGCGCCTAATCAATCAATCAATCATTGGGGGCATACGCCGGGGGGCGCGTCGCCTCGCCCACCCTACGACGCCACTCCAGGGGGTCACCACGCGCGAGTTCCCATGCAGGCTCCTTTCCCATACCAAGCAGCTCTCGACAAGAAACATCAACTTGCCCCAGCCACGAGCCTTGTGGGCGCCCCATTGGCCTCCTCCATGCCGGATTGTCTCTTACAGATACAACCCGATGGGAAGGATCGGTTTCAGGGTAGCGTGCCACATGCCCATATAGCCGAAGTTGGCGCTGACGGACTATGCAGGTAATAGGCCTCGATTCATTCTCACGGTGCAATCGCTGATTTGACACGTAATCATCCCAGCGATACCCCATGATTCTGCGAAGACACTTATTACCAAAGGCATTGATTCGTCTCTTCAAGTCACTATTTAGTGTCCATGTCTCACAACCATAGAGTAAGACAAGGATCACAAGCGACTTGAAGATCCGGATCTGTGTCTTGCTGCACAGGTACCGACAATGCCAAATACTCCCGCTGAGCAAGTCCATAACACCGTGGGCTATGCCAATCCGCCGTAAGACTTCTTGACGTGACCCGCCGTCATTATGGACTGCGCTACCAAGGTATGTAAAACTTTCCAAGATCTCAATGTCCTCGCCACACGCATGAACAGACTGTACTGCTTCATCTCTCCAAACACCTAGACCTTGGTCTTGAACCAGGAGACCTCAAGTCCCAAAGGCTTTGCCTCCTCGTGCAGCGCCTCGAGAGCCATCACCAGGACCTCCAGCGACTCAGCAAAGATTACTGCATCATCGGCAAAAACAAGATCAGTGATCTTGGTGTTGCCGACGGATGCTCCACAATCACTTTGATCTACAACCTTGTCCAATACCCAGTCCATGCAAGCGCTGAAAAGTGATGGGGCAAGGACGCACCCTTGCCTCACTCCTGTATTCACAGGGAAGAAGCTGGATACACCTGCCCCACACTTCACAGCACTCCCAGTCCCAGAATACAGACCAGTTATCAAACCAATAGTCCTTGCAGGAATCCCTCGAAGTCGCAGAAGATCCCAAAGTGACTCACGATGCACTGAGTCGAATACCTTCTTGAGATCAACATAGGCTGCAAGCATCCCCTGTCGAAACTCACGTCGGCGTTCCACCAGGACACGAAACACTTGAAACACTTAAGGAAGCGTTAGGATACGGTCCGTTGTTGACTTACCAGGCGTGAACCCAGACTGCTGAGGTCTCTGATGCTTCACCAGATGACTGCGAATCCGTGTCAGCAATAGATGGGCAAGCACCTTGCCTGGTACGTTGAGCAGTGTAATACCGCGGTAATTGTTGCAGTCATAAGAACATAAGAAAATAAGGAAGCTACAAGAGACCGCGAGGCCTACACGTGGTAGTTCCTGTGATCCCCTTTCCCTTTCCAGTCCTGACGGTCCCCTTTCCCTTTCCAGATAGGGACGACCAGCCCCCTTTTCCAGTCAGGAGGAATGGTACCTGATTGCCACACGGCAGTCAGGACAGCATGCAACCCGCGGATCATGGCCTCACCCCCAGCTTTGAGGAGCTCCGCACTGATATTACAAACACCAGCTGCCTTTCCACCCCTCAACTTTGCTACAG
This sequence comes from Chionoecetes opilio, assembly GCA_016584305.1. Classification (NCBI taxonomy): domain Eukaryota; kingdom Metazoa; phylum Arthropoda; class Malacostraca; order Decapoda; family Majidae; genus Chionoecetes; species Chionoecetes opilio. The sequence goes on along the minus strand of JACEEZ010025209.1, from coordinate 275,939 downwards.
CCTCTCTGACTTCGTCAAGAGAGGGTGCGGTTTCGTCAATGGGAGGATCGGCATCCACTGCCTGTAACCCAGTGGTGTGAAGCTGCTCAGTTGGAGGGTCCACCGTAAACAACTGCCCAAAGTACTCAGCCCAACGAGCCATCTGCCCATCCATGTCCGACACGAGGCGCCCATCTGCTGTTCGAATAGCACTCGCCCGAGAAGGAGACTTGGAACGGAGCTTCTTCAGGGCTCGGTAGGTGGGTCGGAGGTCATTAGCGTTCAAATGACCCTCGACATCCTCAGCGAGACTCCTGACATACCTCTCCTTGTCTCTCCTCAGGAGGGTTCTAGTCCGGCGTGACAGAGCCCTGTGCTGGTCCCGGTTCCCAGCCAGCCTGGCAGCGCGACTCTCCTCGATTTTCTCCAGCGTCTCCGTCGAGACAAAACCACGCCTTGACCTCGGGCGCTCCCCAATACACTCCTTGGCAGCCTGTAGAGTTTCACGTTTGAAGGTATTCCACAGTTCTACAGGGTCCCCGAGAGCACCGAGCACATCAAACCGATTTGAGACTGCCACCGCATACTCATGAGCACATGTCAAGTCCTTCAGTTTCTCAAGATGAAACACAGTATGGTTACCTCGTGAGATTCTTCTGGACTTGACATGAAACTTAAGTGTAGCAACAACAAGTCTGTGATCTGTTCCAAAGAACTCAGCACTCCGGTAAACCCTGCAGTTCTGGAGGATCCTCCAACGAGTACTAACGAGGATGTGGTCGATCTCCTTAGCTACCCCTCCGGCATTACTATACCATGTCCAGCGGTGCAGCTCTGGCCTCTGATACCAAGAACCTGATGCCTAATGCAAGGTGATAATTGTGGCTTAAAAAAAATAGCGTCACTGTACCATTATGGCTTATAAATGGGCGCTTCTGTGTCTGGATGGTGTTTCAGTTCCACTCGTCTACTCTACATGATAATTTTCTACGCATTCTCCGCTACCATGCTCCTCCAACACAGGGGCCCATTGATCGTGTGAAGGGGTCCTTAGGCTATGTAGGTGTAGGCTCCCGCTCAATCAATCAATCATTGGGGGCATATGCCGGGGGGTGCGTCGCCTCGTCCACCCCGGGGGTCACCACGGGGGTCACCACGACGCCACGACGACACCACCTCGATGCCACTCCCGGGGGTCACCACGCGCGAGTACCCATGCAGGCTCCCTTCTCATACCAAGCAACTCTCGACAGGAAACATCAACTTGCCCCAGCCACGAGCTTTGTGGGCGCCCCCTTGGCCTCCTCCACGCCGGATTGTCTCTTACAGATACAATCTGATGGGAAGGATCAGTTTCAGGATAACGTACCACATGCCTATATAGCCGAAGTTGGCGCTGACGGACTATGCAGGTAATAGGCCTCTATTCAGTTGCACGGTGCAATCACTGATTTGACACGTAATCATCCCAGCGATACCCCATGCTCCCGATGCGAGGTGATAATTGTGCCTTTTAAAATGCGTACAAGGCCAAAACAAAATTTACTTCGCACAACACGGAATCAGTGCGGAATCGGAACCGATTCCAATCATCGTTCGCCCCATAAATTGATTGTAAATAGTTTTGTTCGCTATGCATTTTTCCTTCTTTCCTTTTTGTTTTATAACTTTAATTTGAATCAGGCATTAGTATAAAGTTTTTCAGATGTAATCTTAACCCTAATGTATATATTCAATCCCTGACTGCCATGTTAATAAACAGTTTTTTATTTGTCATTATTTTAACACACACACACACACACACACACACACACACACACACACACACACACACACACACACACACACACACACACACACACACACACACACACACACACACGCACACACACACCACACACACACACACACACACACACACACACACACACACACACACACACACGAAGAGAAAGAGGAGACTTAATAACAATTTTTAAGCTGATAACTAAGATGGAAGAAACAGACAATGAGAGACAACTGACTCTGAAACAAAGAGAAGGTCGATACACAAGAGGTACAAAACAACTAGGAAAAGGGAGATGTCTGAGCAACATAAGGAAGTACAGCTTCCCTCATAGAAATGTAGAAGTTTGGAATGAACTAAACGAGGAGGTGATATCGGCACATAATATCCACCAATTGAAAGAAAGACTAGATAAATGTAGATACGGAGACGGGACCACCCGAGTGTAGCTCAGGCCCTGTAAAACACAACTAGGTAAATACAACTAGGTAAATACACACACACACACACACACACACACACACACACACACACACACACACACACACACACACACACACACACACACACACACACACACACACACACACATTACTTAATTAAAACTACCACCTATTCACATCAAACAATTTTCCTCCATCACTCTTTCCTCTCTTTATCCCTCCCTTTCTTCCTTCCTACCTACCATGACTGAGTACCATCCACACATATCTTCACCCTAAACCTCGCGCAATGCAAAATACCAAAAAACCTCCCATCCTCTTCCCTCTTTTCCTCCCCCCTGCCAGGCCAACCCCTCCCACACTGCTTCCGGAGCGGCACAAGTTCCCACACTGAACCAGCCAATGGAATTCATCTTTTTACTTGTTTCATTCACTTAGACCATCCAGATTCTTATTTTTCGTTGTAAACCCCCCCCCCTCTCCAAAAAAAAAATAGAATTACATTATTAGAGCGAAATTTTTTATTATTCAAAAAATTTCAAATTTTATTCATTCCTCTTTCACATATTAGGGAAAATAGCTTCAATAGGGACAAGGGGATAGGGATAAAAAGGTAATAGGGGATGGGGGGGAAAAGGAACAAAAAAAGACCAGGCGGTTACCTGCTCACTCCCCGCCGGATGTCCGATTACTCTACGCAACATACTGACGCCGCCTCGGCTGACCCAGTTGTGTGTGTGTGTGTGTGTGTGTGTGTGGTGTGTATGTATGTGTCATTCACCCATGGTCTTGTCCACGCGAACTGGTTCCCGATCGTCAGTTTCACCCTCCCGGTGCGAGCTTGGAGCTCATTATTACCGATCTTTGGGTAATGCTTGAATCTCACACGCCACACACCCTCATCCCCTTGCTCAAGGGGGACAGTAATCGCCCGAATTTTTCTATGGAAAAGGGAAATTTTCTATTGAAAATTTCTATGGACGAATTTTTCTATGGAAAAATCCCCGGGAACGAGCGGAGCCGGGGATCGAACACCGGATAACAGAATGGCCCGGGACGCTCTAACCCACCAAGCCGTTCAGGGTGTGTGTGTGTGTGAGTGTGAATATATGTTCTATAATCCGTGTGTTTTCACATACAAACATGTGTGTGTGTATTGCATGCATGTAAGTATGTAAAGAGTGTGTGTGTGTTTGTTTGTATCATTCACCAACGGCTTGACTACGCGTTGGACACGCGATCTCCAATTGTTACCCTCCCACAAAGATCTTTGAGCTCATATACATACCAATGTTTGGGTAAAGTTGGGACCTTACACACCATACACGACCCATCCCCTTGCTCAAGGGGGCCAGTCACTTCCTGCATTTGTCGGTGAAAGATCCCTTTGAGCGAGCAGGGATTCAACACAGAACCACAGTAAGGCGCACGGAGCTCTAGAGACCACCGGTCCATACAGGCATAACAAAAAATAGAGATAGCGGTGTGCGTGCGTGCATGTATGCATGCGTGCGTGCGTACGTGTATGTACTGATGATTGTATTTTATTCCTCGCTGTGAATGTTTTGTTTCACGAGTTAGGTCCGATAGAGTTCCGTTTTTGGTTCAGAGTTCTGATGTAGCGTTCAAGTGATTCAAGTTCGATATATTCGACCCTGCTTGGAGTGGTGTTATTGGCTGGTTCAGGTGTCTTGTTGTGGTTCCCGTGTGGTTCTCGTGTGTCTCTGGTGTAATTCTGTTTGACCTGCATGGTGTGTTAGATTTCCGATTTGGCGCGCTGCACACTGAAATGACTCTTTGATATACTAGATCGTAGCATGTAGTATTGTTTCAGGGCTATTATTTAACTTCGGCGTTTTCTTTCATGTCACATGTGATATGTGGTACCAGTTTTTTTTTTTTTTTTTTTTTTTTTTCTTACATGTTGTGCCTGTAGCGCCTGTAGGCAGTGTTGACCCAGGGCTCGGATGGTAGACTCTGGAGGTTCACTTGAGGGCTGCTGTGATGGTTGGCCCTCGCCCGTGGTGGCGCAGGCAAGATTCTTATAGTGACGCCTGTGATTAGAGGCTCATGCCGCCCCCCTGTGTCCTCCGATGCACTCGCAATCGAAGGTAGAGTTGATAGGCAGGGCATGTGGGTGTTTTTAGGCCACTCGACGGTGCAGAAAGGTTTTGGGTTTCTTCGGGGATCGAACTCGGGTCACCGAGAACGCCAGTCGGAGACGCTAACCACTCCGCTACCGCCTCCCCGGTAGATAATTGTGTTGTCTTTGTTGCGTTCCGTTCTCCTATTTTCTCGATATTATACTTGTTTTCTCTCTTAAGACTGGTGATCAGGTGAGAACTGCAAACTGAGATTATAAAGATAAAACGTAAAGGAGAAAAGTTAGGTTAGAATAGACAAGGTTAGGTTGCATCAATTCCGATATTTTGTTTCCTTGTCACTTTCTTTCCTATATTCGGTGTGAGCGAGAACCAAATACAAAGACCTTAAAGCACTAGTATTGTTTATGCTCATTTGTGTTTTTTAGGATTATATAAGCCATGGCGTATAATGTGGCGTTTACTGTCACATACATATACACCGAAGTGACTTTAATATGTCTTTTAGTACCGTATAGTATTAGGTCTGTGGTGACTTTGTGGAGTTTATCATGCTGCAGGAACTTAAATTGTGACATGTACGTTAATTGTAGTTCAGGTGTGGCGCGTTAAACATTTGTTGCAGCTTAGGTGTGGCCCAAATGCTGTCTTGTGAACGTTCTTCCCTAAATGCAAGACTTGTAATTGTATCTCCTCCACCCATCCGGTTATCAGTGTCACCTTTCTCACTGCTTTCCCTCCCACCCTTCGCCTCATCTGTCTCTCCCTCTTCCTCCTTTTTTTGCCAGTCTCCTTCCTCTTCCTTTGTGATGTTGTTTTCTTCTTATCCTTTTCCTCCGCCCTTTTCCTCCCGGTCTACCTTGTCCTTGTGCCTTCTCATCCATCATTTGTTTTATTTAGTTAATCACACCCTTCTTTCTGTACACCTTACATTTTCCATTGCTTTCTTTGTTCAATATATGATTATTTTCGTCAGTTTTTTTTCATTAATGTATGCACTACCTTTTTTTTTTTTTTTTAGGGGAAGTAGTTTCATTATTGTTTGTTATCATACAATATCAAAACATCTCATTATTTTCAAGGCATTTGAGCCTATTCAGAAGACTCTTATGAAAGCCGAGCTCATGTATCTATGCCGTTTGTATTTTTTTTTTGTGTGTGTGTGTGTATCTGTGTATTCACCCAATGTCTTGTCCACGCGAGCTAGACTCGCGATCGCCAGTTTTACCCTCCCGGAAAGAGCTTGGAGCTCGTAATGATCGATCTTTTTGTAATGCTGGGACCTTGCACACCACACACATCCCATCACCTTGCTTGATCAAAGATGAAGCAATTGTCCATTTTGTCAGTGAAAAATCCCCGGGAGCAAGCGGGGATTGAGCACATGAGCACATAATAGCCTGACTGGCGCTCTAATCCACTTGACCACGCAGACGGTGTGTGTGTGTGTATGTGGTGTGTGTGTGTGTGTGTGTTGTGTGTTGTGTGTTGTGTGCTGTGTGTTGTGTTGTTTGTGTGTTTGCGCGCGCTAGCCCTTGGCGAAAACAATTTTATAGGACTTCCGCATGTACTTTTTCTAAAGGGAATAGAGTACTTGCTTGTGTATCATCAATGTTCAATCGAACTCCCTTACCCGCTAACCTACTGCCTTCCTGTACCGCTATGTCCCGTGAGTCTGGGTCGCCGTAGTGGGAGGGGAGTGTTTCAAAAATTATTGTGAGGGGCCAGGAAAGTGCCTGATGTTTGCCCCGCAACAGGAAAAGTTAAATGGCAGTGCAGTAAAAAAAAATTCCCCGTATGGCGATGGGCTCTTGTTTCCCCCTTTTGATTCTTTTTATTTTTCTAAAGTTACTCAGTTGTTATTCCCCTTTTATTTTTCTGTTCATTTTTCTGCCTTTGTAATGTTATTCCACCTGTTGTGTTTTTTTGTTTTTATCTATTTGTCTCTGTTGCTCCCTCCTCTTTCTCATCATACTCATCAGCATGCTTATTTATATCATCAGTACTATCATCATTATTATTATCACCATCATTATTATCATTATCAGAGTTCTCTATTTCATCTTCCTTTCTTTGTCACCAAGAGCCATTTGTCTTCATGTTTTCTTCTTTCTTGATATCTTTTACGTCAACCGAGTCCATCCGTTTCCAATTTGTCTCTTCCTCCCTCGCTTTCCTCCTCCTCTTCTTCCTCCATCCCGTCCTTACCTAATTGGCTCGCTTATCCTTTTTATTGCATTTTCTTTTATATGTCTTTGTTTCCGGTCTCTTTAGGTTCGTTGTCATTCTTGTTGTTGTTCTCGTTATTGCTGTTTTATGTCAATTATCGGGTGCGTTGTGGCTTTTTTTTACGTAAATTGTGAGAACTTCGTTTTTCGTTGTTATTTTTTCCTTGACACTTGTTATATATTCTTCACTCAGCAACATTTTCCTTGTGTGAGAATAATCAACTTTCTCTCGCGCTCTGTTTCTTCATTTATGAGAAACTATGATTAGTTTTGCCATTCATACCGTAAATTAATGATGTGCTTCACTTCTTTCATGTGTTTCGTCCTGTCTACCTTTGTGTGTGTGTGTTGTGTGTGTATGTGTACGTGTGTGTGTGTATGTGTGTGTGTATGTGTATATGTGTGTGTGTGTGTGTGTGTGTATGTGTATTTACATGTGTGCATATCATTGTCGATTCACCTGTTGTCGATTCAGGTGTTGTGTTTACAGGTGGAAGCCTCACTTTGCTGCGGGGGTCATGTCAGGCGTGATTCCTCCATCATTATCATCACCACCACCACCACCACTACCACCACCACCACCACCACCCTTCCATCCCCTCCACTCCTGCCGAGTTCCTCTTTCCAGCCTCCACACCGTGAAGTTTTTTTTTCTCTATCTCTCACTCTCTCCCTTCCTCTCTTCTCCATTTTCCGTGCCAGTGAGTGTTTCGTGAGTGGCTTTGTGGGTGGCATTGGCTGGAAATTCAAAATGTCACTTCGAGAGTCTCCTTTCAACTTTCACTCTAAACGACGCTGTTGAGAGAGGGGAGAGGGAGGGAAACGGAGGGAAGGATGGTGTTGTATTCTCCTTTATTTCCTCTCGGTCACACGCTCTCCTTTCAACCTCTGCACTCTTTTCCGCACTCCTCTGTCCTTTCATCCTTTCTTACCTCTCTTCCCTGCTCTCCAATCTACCCCAGGCACTATCTTCGGGGACCCCAGCCCTCAGATATCCCAAACCCCTCCTCACCAACTCCAGCACTCCCCCCGCACCCCTTCTTAACCTGGCCTCACGCAACCTCGCGCGCACATCTTCCACAGGTAGTTGTCAGGTATAGCATCGGTCGCCTTACTTGGCCAGGGATGAAGAAGTCACTGCAACAGGTCTTTTTCTCGGGTGGTGAGTTGTCGCCCCCTCATGCATCGAGGCGAGAGGGGGAGGCAAGGAAAGGGAAAGGTGGAGGGAAGCAGGGAGGGAGAGTCAGGTGGTCCAACAGCGAGGCGAATCTCAAGACCAGACTGAAGGCTTTCCTTCGGTGATTATCCAACGCGGCTTCAACTAGGGGTGACGGAATTTCGTGGTGGTGGTGGTGGTGGTTTGCTTATGCGTGAGTCTGGTAATGTCTGGTGGTGTTACTTTGTGATGGTGGTGATATGTTTGCGGTAGTTGTGTGAATAGTGTAGTGGTGGTGGACGTTGTGCTGTGAAGTGCTGTCATAGTGGTGTCATGCTATTATAATAGTGGTAGTAACAGCTTGTCGGTGATGTTCATTGTTGACTCCCCTCTGTATCCATCCTCATCCTCTCATTTTGCGTCTGTTCCACGTATTTTGTTCTCCACCCTTCCCTGCTCTGTAATGTGCATCCCCCTCACCCCTCTCCCTCACCATCACCCCCCTCATGGACGCGCACTGTGGGATGAGGGAAGTAAGGAGGGAGGAAGGGAGGGAGGGAGGAGGTAACGTCGAGCATCAGTGTCACCGCTCCAGCCGCCTCGTGCAGTCGGCATGTCAGGATCCCGGCGGTGTGAGCTCCCGCCGCTGCCTCCAGTCTCCTGCTCCTCAGTGAGATCGAATTGTTGCTAAACGCCCGACCGCAGACAGGAGTCGCACAGTTTTCTTTTGATATCCAGTCGAAACCAAAGGCCCCATAGCTCATCCCTGTCAGCAGAACGGGAAGGCTGTGGATGTGCGGGCGTGAGACTAATCTTACGCGTGTTAGTCTCGATTTAATCGCCGCATGAATCATAAGCAGACAGTCAAATCTGCCGTCGACCTGGGACTGCAGACGACTCCGGGGCTTCTGTAGCCCCGCCTGTGTACTGTGCAGTGCGTTTGGTACCAGTGTGGACTTCACTCGAGGTCGTGTCGGGTTGTTGGACTGATTCAAGGTGGCCTGAGGACGACTGACGAGGTTCCTGCACGCGAAGCCTTGGACTTATAAAGGAAACGTTTAGCGCACGCTTGGCGTCTCTGGTGAGTGTGGCCCAGTTTCATCCGTCATAGAGTGTGATCTGAGACGCGTGGGAAGGAAGGGAGAGGTGCAAAGAGCGATGAATACGGGTGGTAGGGAGGAAAAGAGGGAGGGAGGGAGCGCTGGGTGACAGGAGTCATGGGCGTGAATAGCTAAGCGTGATGTGGATGGACGTTTTTTTTCTCCCCCAGTGTGACGTATAGACGACGTGACGGTCTGATTAATTCTTTGTACAACAAGTTATAAGAACACTGCCATGTAAGAACAAAAAAAGGTCGTTGAACAAAGAGGGGTTCAAAACGTAAATGCCAACGACAGAAAAAAGAGCGATGGGTGGGAATGGGACCAAAGGGAAAACCCATTATATTACACACATCGAGTAGGAAAGTGCATAGGATATCTCAGGTGGGTCTGGATTACATAGAAGCCTCGCAGCTCACTGTAAGCCCCACGGGAATTACCAATCAGTCACAGGCTGGACAAACACGATGGAATTTGATACAGAAATTAGGAGAGAAAAAAGCATGACGTGTGCCAATCATTCCACGCAAACAAGTGTTATGAAGCACATCGCATCGACGGAAAATAGAGGGATGAACTCAACTATTTGCAGAATTCATAGCACAAGCTCAGGAGAGAGAGAGAGAGAGAGAGAGAGAGAGAGAGAGAGAGAGAGAGAGAGTGAGAGAGTGAGAGAATGGATGAGTCAAATCAACAGATGAACTATGATGTAAGTGAGGGAGTCCCAATTGTAACATCATCGTTGCTATCAGAATGAAATGAAAGAACAACAGAATAATGCTATTGACGAGGGGAATTAACTTTTGCTTTCACTCAGCTTGACCGGCTGGATAGAGAGAGAGAGAGAGAGAGAGAGAGAGAGAGAGAGAGAGAGAGAGAGAGAGAGAGAGAGAGAGAGAGAGTGTGTATGTAACGGAGGGAGGAACAGGTTTGGGGAGGTAATACAGCAGATCAGTTCGGTGAGAGATAGAAAGAGAGAGAGGAAACAGGGTCGGGAAGTTGGAGAGAGAGGGAAGTAGGTAGGGAGGGAGGGAGAGGATGTAGGGCGGTATTTGTGTGGGGGCGTGTAGGGGATGGAAAATTTAGGGAGAGGAGAGG
>JACEEZ010025209.1:246047-253547 GCA_016584305.1 Chionoecetes opilio | reverse complement strand
CTGTGTAAGGTCCCAGAATTACCCAAAGATTGTCCACTATATATATATGAGCTCCAAGATTGCTCCATGAGAGTGAAACTGGCGTTCCCGAGTCCGACTCGCGTGGACAAGACCACGGGTGAATTGCACACACACACACGCATACACACACACACACACATACACACACACACACGAAAGTGAGAGAGAGACAGAGAATCAGTCTCATGACAACCTTGGTAGTTACGATTATCTAATAAGTAAACTGAAATGAGAAGAAGGGATGAAGCAAGGTAATGAAGGAAGTCACGAGGCGTGACGAAAAAGGTATGAAAAGAGGAAGGGAAGCAAGGTAATAATGTTAGAGAAACGAATGAAGGAATTAAGGATGAATGAATGCATGAGAAAATACATTAAAGGAAGGAGGGAAGGAAGGATAGAGGTTATGTTGAATATGTTTAATTATTTGCTGAAAGGAGAGAGAGAGAGAGAGAGAGAGAGAGAGAGAGAGAGAGAGAGAGAGAGAGAGAAGAGAGAGAGAGAGAAGAGAGAGAGAGAAGAGAGAGAGAGAGAGAGAGAGAGAGAGAGAGAGAGAGAGAGAAGAAGGGAGATAATAACAATACAGAAGCGAATGATCCTTAACCTATGACCACATTTCCCTAGACTGAAATTAATCTCTCTCTCTCTCTCCCTTCTTCTCTCTCTCTCTCTCTCTCTCTCTCTCTTCTCTCTATCCTCCTCTCTCTCTCTCTTCTCTCTCTCTTCTCTCTCTCTCTCTCTCCTCTCTCTCTCTCTCTCTGTTGTTCGTTTGTTGTTTTATCTCTGTCTTTCCGTCTGTCTTTGTGTGAATTATGGTGGTTCACACTTTTATCTTGACGCTATCTGACTTGACGCTCTTCGTTTGAAAAAAATATATATACAGTATATAAGTTAGAATTCAGCATATTTTTTCACATGCATGATATTCTTCTGAAACAAGATAGGAACCCAGTATAATGTGGTAAAGGTGTGCGTGTGTGTTCGTCTTACATCCCTCTTAGTTCGTTCCGGCTTTCCTCACCCTGTCTCTTCCTCCTTCTCCTCTACCCTTTATTACCTCCTATTACCTTCCATTCTCCACTCTTTCACTACCTTTCTCTCCCTTTTTACCCCCTTACCATTTGCCTTTTTCCCTCCTTTTTCATTTTACTAGTCTTTTTTAATATTTTTTGTTTCGTAGTTTCATTTTTTTTGTCATCAGCATCGTTACCCTTGTCCTTTCTTCGTTCTTTTATCATATTCTTGTCTTCCTTTTGGTAACCCGTTTTGCCTTCTCGCTAGATTTCCCCACCATGGCCCTGCCTTTACCTCCTCATCCTCTTTCCCTCATTTGGCCCGCATACCCATAACTTACCACATTCTCTCTCTCTCTCTCTCTCTCTCTCTCCTCCTCTCCTCTCTCTCTCCTCTCTTCTTCTCTCTCTCCTCTCTCTCTCTCTCTCTCTCTCTCTCTCTCTCTCTCTCTCTCTTCTCTCCTCTCTCTCTCTCTCTCTCTCTCTCTCTCTCTCTCTCTCTCTCTCTCTCTCTCTCTCTCTCTTCTATAATCTACTTATGTATCTTTTTTTCTTAACCAATGCATTTTGATTTGTTACGATTACTTGCACCTCCTCTCATCCATTCTTCCCTCCCACAATCTTCTTCCCTCCTTACCATTTTCCATCTACCTAGCTTTCTCCCCTGTGCCTATCCCCAATTACACTCTCCCTCCTTACCTCTGTTATACCTTCTTACGGTATTTCACCTCCCTCAAGTGTAGGCTATATGTACCTCCATTTGCTTTCCTATTCTACGTATACCACCTTTCTCTTCCCTGAATTGTCATACCCTATCTCTCCTCTCAATACCTTTCCTGCACTCTTCTTTATTTTGTCTGTTTTTGTCTTTACATATATAACTTTTTAAGTATTTTTTTCGCGGATTATGTTTTAAGCTGTTTTCTATTTTTTTTCATTTCCTTCTTCTTACTCCTCCTCTTCCTCCTCCTCCATACCCTCCTCCTTTTCTTCCTCCTCCTCCTACTCCTCCTCCTCCTCCTCCTTCATCCCCTCTTCCTATTCCTCCTCCTTCATCCCCTCCTCCTATTCCTCTTCCTTCACCTCATCCACCTCCTCCTCCTCTACATTCCAATCATCCACGTGCTAGTATTAAGTCGTCTTCGCTGCATTCCGGGCTATAAATCTCCTATTGTACTACTGCTTTTTCTCCTCCTCCTTTTCCTTACGGTCACCACAATACGTGTTTTGGTCGAGTCGCGGCTTAACCGAATGAAGGTAAAGGGGGAGAGAGTGAAGGTGAGATGGAGGCAGGGAAAGAGGGGGGAGGGAGGGATGGAAGGAGGGAGAGAGGGAGGGAGGGAGGGAGGGAGGGAGGGAGGGAGGGAGGAAGAAAGTGAGATAGAGAGAGAGGGATTCATGAAGTACTTGAGAAGGGAAGGAAAACAGGGAGAAAAGAAAGAAAGAGAGGGTAATAATGAGGTTAGATGAAGTACAAGAAAGAATGGGAGAGGCAGTGAAGGAGAGGAAAGGTAAGGAGGGAAGAATGGTGGGAGGGAGGGAAGAATGGTGGGAGGGAGGGAAGAATGGTGGGAGGGAGGCAGGGAAGGAATACCATACTAAGGCCTCCGAGGAATGTCTAGATTTTTAAAGTTCATTCTTTTTTTATCATTATTGACTAAGGGTTAATTGGCGCCGCTTTATGCTTTGTCCATCTGTCTGTCTCTCTCGGTCTGCCCTTCTGTTCGTCTGTCACTCCCTCACTCTCTGCCTGTCTCTCTTACCGCCCAGCTGTCCCTCTCTTCGCTTTATGTTTATCTCATCTGTCCATCTGTCTCTTCCTTTGGCTGTATTTGTCTCTCTCTCTCTCTCTTCTCTTCTCTCTCTCTTTTCTCTCTCTCTCTCTCTCTCTCTCTCTCTCTCTCTCTCTCTCTTCCTCTCTCTCTCTCTCTCTCTCTCTCTCTCCTCTTCTCTCTCTCTCTCTCTCTCTCTCTCTCTCTCTCTCTCTCTCTCTCTCTCTCTCTCTCTCTCTCTCTCTCTCTCTCTCTCTCTGTTGTTCGTTTGTTGTTTTATCTCTGTCTTTCCGTCTGTCTTTGTGTGAATTATGGTGGTTCACACTTTTATCTACCTTCCCTCTCTCTTAACTTTTTCTTTTACATTATTGAACGGGGGTAGAATTTACTGTTTTTCAATCACTTTTTTACCTCACTATAAATTTGTTTGGCAATTTTATTTTGCTTCATAAATTGTTTTTTTTTATTGTCTTGCACGCGATTTTACTTTGTCGACCTCGTTTCTTAATATTGCGTTTATTTGCACTTATTTTCTTTTATTTCAAAGTTGGTTATGCCTCAATCGCCACCTCTTCCTCCTCCTTCCCATCCTACAAAATCATGAGAAAAATCTGTTAGAGAGAAAAATAATCTTCAATTCAGGCTCGGTCATAAAGGGTGAGAAACAAGGAAGAAAAGGAAGAGGAGGAGGATCACGAGTTAAGAAAAAGCCTACCCTAAGCCTAAGGAGAATTGTGAAGAAAGTAATTTGAATGTAAATCTTTATAGGTGTGTGTGAGTGTGCGTTTATGTGTGTGTGTGTGTATATATGTGTGTTTGTGTGTATGTATATATGTGTGTTTGTGCATGTTTATGTGTGTGTTAACTGTCTCCAAGGTGAGAAAACAATGTTGTAGCATATCCTTTCATTCTCATCTGCTTTTTCTTCCTCCTCCTGGTCCTTCTCATCCTCCTCCTCCTGGTCCTCCTCTTCCTCTTTCCGGTCTTCCTCCTCCTCCACGCTGTCGTAACTTCTTCACACCATCACAAGGGCGGGACAAAACCCACATTTTTTTTTGTTATATCCTTGATTACCTCGCTTTACAACATAAGATGCTCAGTCAGTATGAAGTTAGAATACATACATACCATGTGTGTTGTGCGGAAAGTCTTTTTTGCCATATAAAAACACACCAGGTCTCTTTTACTACTATGGTGCTGGAGAGGATTTGGGTAGGGAAGAGCCTTTTCCCTGTCTTTGTTTCTCTCATCTTAGACATAACATAAGGAAACTAGGGGGGGGGCCACTCAGTAGAGCGCATACCTCACGCCCGAATATTTCATCAATTGGTTGCCATGGCAACATTTGTGATTCGATTTAAAAAAAAAAGTAAAAAAAAGTACTAAAAAAATATATATATATATATATATATATATATATATATATATATATATATATATATATATAATATATATAATAATATATATAAATATATATATATTATAACACCGTTATGCACTCAGTATGAGCGCACACGTCCGCCCGAATTGTCCATCAATTGGTTGCCATGGCAACAGTTGTCAATAGATTTAATTCAAAATCAAATCAGTTCTTCCTTATACACAATAGACCTGGTATACCGAGTTTGGTCCAAATCTATTCGTAACTTTTTGAGAAATCCTGTACACTAACAGATAGACAGACAGACAGAGACAGACAGATCGGGGTGAAAACATAACCCCTCCAACTTCGTTGGCGGAGGTAACTACAAGAGGCTTGTAGGCTCTACGCACTATTATCTTCAATACACATACATTACCTAAATCCACCTTTCATCCCTATCCCATAAATTTTGTTAGTCGTCTTATAGAATTTCCATACGATTATTATTATTATTTTTATATTTTTATTGGAGCCTATAGCGCCTGTAGGCTTATGGAGAGTCTTGATGTTGGTCGATCTCGCCCGTTAGTGGCGCAGGCTGGATTTTTATAGTGACACCTGTGGTCTTAGGTGAAGATCGCGTTTTCTATGATGTTCGGATCTTGAGTCAGAAGCATGCAGCCCCTAGAGTTTTCTCCGTCACACTCGCAAACGAAGACCAGGTAATTGCTGCATGCAAGTTTCTTTCATTCACTCGACGATGGATTTGACAGTTACTCCTTGGTGGGACTTGAACTCGGGACCTTCTTCTCCCCTACCAGGCTCTTGAAAGAGTTGGCCCCGGGAAGGATTCGAACTCGGAACATTGAGTTCACCACTCCAAGACGCTAACCACTCGGCCACCGCCTCCCCAAACTATGCAAACTATATGATTATGCACTAACGACCTGATATTTGAGTCTATTCCCATTATCTACCACTCTTTTCATGAACCAATTTCTTCATATATCCTATTCGAATCTAGATTTCTCTAGTTTGAACCAATTACTCTTGTTATATCATTAACTCGACTCCTTTCCAGTGAGTGTAAATTCAGAAGCTGCAATCTCCTCTCGTAAATATTGTTGCGCATACCACGTATCGTTTTCGTCATCCTTCTCTGCACTGACTCTATCAATTCCTATATCCACTCCATAATACGAAGACCAAAACTGCACTGCATAGTCGAAATGGAGCTTGATTAAAGCCAAATACCGCTTTAGAAAACAATCAGCAGTTCTACATTCAACACTCCTAGAAATGGATTCTAACACGCGTTTTAGCTCGATTCTTTGCCTCAGTATATTGTTTTCTAGGACGGATATTTCAGCCTACCAGCAAACCCAAATCCCTTGAGATAATATATAAAAATATGTAAAACATATAAGTCAATTTAACTTACCTTGTTGTATGTAACCAATCAGTTGGTGTTTGGCAACCCCTCCTTATCCTCTTCCTCGTCTTTGGACATCGATTAGAGCAAACTGTACTCGAAAACTCGAAAGAAAAAAGAGAAAAGGCGTTGTTGATGCGGAAGTGATGGCGGCTTTTGAGCTGCTGATGCGCTGAAAAGGAGAAAAGGATGATGATGAAAGGAAACTAAAAAATGGCAGGAAAGAAGAAATTGTAACAGGAACAAGATGAATACAGCAACAGCAGCAGGAGGAAAAAAATGTATAATGGCTAGCGAGGATATAAGTATAGGTTGAACAGGGTAAAGAGGATTGATGACAAAAGTGTGAACCTCAAAAAAAATATGATTAGGGTATTAGGGTAAATAGTAAAAATGAAAAAAAGCGTCAAGAAGAAAAATAAATGTATTTGGAACGAAATAATGATCTTGGAAAATATTATAGATAATGTACAGTGACACTTCCATTAAAATCTCATGTGCTTTTAATGTACCAGTGTCCCAGATAGTGCTTGTCCTCACCAGGCAGCTGGACCCTTCGTGCCCGTGTGTGCTAGCTGGAGTCTTTGTTGAGTTCTCGTGTTGATTGAGGCTTTTCTCCTTCACTCACGTTGCGACTTCCCGACCCCCTGGAGTCTTATTGGTCCTTGAGAGCAGAGTGTGAAGGGAGACATGCCGGTGGGCGGTCTGTGCGAAATGTCTGTGGTATGGGCTTTGCGCAGCGCTTAATCGCCTCTTCCGTGAGAACGGAGTTGTAAATTGTAATTTTTTTCTCACTATCAGTAAAACCCTGAAAACTGTTCTTGTTATTGCTCTGCACTTTTGTTCGCTTTTCTTTATACAAGCGTGGAAAGGCCAGTGGCATGAAATGTAAAATGAATGCGGAAAAAAGGTTATGTTATATACCATTCTGAGAAAAAGAGTAAAAGAATTCCAGTGTCAGAATGCCAAACGAAGGGAACCTGATACACACTCCCTTTGAAAGTTTGTTACTGAAACGTTATGAAACATCTGCCGTTTTGTATGTAAAATTCCTTTCATGAGTAAAAAAAAAAACCGGAGAAAAATATTTTGCCTCGCGTATAAGACTTATCTGGATCATTTATTACTAATTGGAAGGTCTGTGCATGGGAGTAGTATGCAAGTAGATAACTATAGTGAAAGACGATAACTGTGACTTTAGAAGTGTGACGCACCAGATACGAAAAGTGAGTGTAGTTGTGGTGATGATGGTGGTGATGGTGGTCAGAAGCGTCTGCCTCACCTAAAGCAACAGGGGTGTGGTGGAATTTCGTTATTACGTATTTGTGTGATATAAATTCATCACGGTGTAAAGGTCTGTGGCTGATGTGCGAGAGGGAGAGAGTGAGGATGGTGGATGAGTGAGTGGCGAAATAAGAATGTGAGAGAGGAGGCAGGAAGGGAGAGGTGAGGGGAGAGCGAGGGACCCAGCGAACCTGAGGGAAGCAATGGAAGATATTAATTAAATATTGCTGCATCGTTCGCCTCGCCATGGGGTGTGGGCGACGCGCCAGCACCATCATGGGCGTACGTACACATGAGTGTACACCTCTGTAAATGTACATATATACGTACATACACATCATGAATGCTATATTTTATGAGATTTATATTGCAATGGTGTACATCTTTACATTTGTGGAAAAAGTGCAGTTGAAAAATATAAAGGAGAGAAGAAAAATGAACGCAATATGCATAATTAGTAAGAGTAAACATGACTATTCCGGAAGCTCTCCTAGTTTTATTCAGTAGATCCCAATTTTGTCTTCGATATCGTGTGAGACATAGAAAATATGACTTTGATAGTATTCGAGTTAAAAAAAATCACAGTCTGCTTTTCTTTGCAAATTTTACTTTTACCAA
>JACEEZ010025209.1:233547-241047 GCA_016584305.1 Chionoecetes opilio | reverse complement strand
CATGGTGTTGGTGGAAGTGGTGGTTAAAATGGTGATGGTGGTAGTGGCAGCGTGAGAAAGGATGACACTTACCGCCCAGGAAGACGACATTTAGCATTCACGTGCAGGCTGCCACCACTCCTGCCTTGCTGAGCAGTGCCCTCTCCTATTCCAACCAACAGGAGAAGGGCCTTATTTTTCTGATTTTGTGGAGACAAAGTAACTTGTGTGTGTGACAAGGAGAGAGAGAAGAGAGAGAAGAGAGAGAGAGAGAGAGAGAGAGAGAGAGAGAGAGAGAGAGAGAGAGAGAGAGGAGAGAGAGAGAGAGAGAGAGAGAGAGAGAGAGAGAGAGAGAGAGAGAGAGAGAGAGAGAGAGAGAGAGAGGAGAGAGAGAGAGAGAGAGAGAGAGAGAGAGAGAGAGAGAGAGAGAGAGAGAGAGAGAGAGAGAGAGAGAGAGAGAGAGAGAGAGAGAGAGAGAGAGAGAGAGAGAGAGAGAGAAGAGAGAGAGAGAGAGAGAGAGAGAGAGGGAGAGAGAGAGAGAGAGAGAGAGAGAGAGAGAGAGAGAGAGGAGAGAGAGAGAGAGAGAGAGAGGAGAGAGAGAGAGAGAGAGAGAGAGAGAGAGAGAGAGAGAGAGAGAGAGAGAGAGAGAGAGAGAGTAATTCACCCACGGTCTCGCCCATGCGAGCTTGACTAGCGATCGTCAGTTAGCCATTTGGAAAGAGCTTATAGTGATCGATCTTTGGGTAATGCTGGAACCTCACCCCACACACACCCCGTTCCCTTGCTCAACGGGGAAAGTAACCGCCCACTTTTGTCAGTGAAAAATCCCCGAGAACGATTGGGGATTGAACGACCATAGAATGCGACCATAGAATGGCCAGATACACTCTAAACCACTATACCACGCAGACGGTGTGTGTGTCTGTGTGTGTGTTTGTGTGTGCAACTTACTATTATTTTGAGAGTGAACCTGTGTTTTTTATGAAAAAAATTATGATACATAGTAGAAAACTGCAAACATCACGTAAACGAAAAAAAATTCAAAGCATCAAATGCGTTCAGTGGAATGAAATACATTAAGTATGTTAATGGACTAGCTTTTCAGGCAAGGTATATAAACATTCTTACACTGGATTGGTTAACAGTCACCTTGCAAGCATTATACTTACTTCTGTCATCATGACGTGAAAGGAAGTGAAGCTATGTTTCCAACTTATTTCTTGAATATTTCGTAAAATGAGGTTTCTGTGCAGCAGGAAGAGACGCGAGTGGGATAAACAGAAGGATAGGCGGAAAACTAGAAGAAGAACATTAGATGAAGGAAGTGAAAGCAGAAGGCTAATATGAGTAGTGAAACGACGAGGAGTAAGAAATCAAATTATAAAAAATCATGTGTAGAAAAAAAAACGAAAATGAGTAATGCAGGAGATAACAAAATATGGAGGAAGGATAGCTATGGATGAAGTGAAAATTGGGAAAGAAAAAGAGAAGAGCTTTTCATGTAATTTGTTATGGAGGGAAGAGGAAGAAGAGGATAGTAAGGGTTACATGGGGAGGGGAAGAGGTGAGGAGGTAAGGGACAGGGAGGGCAAGGGTCAGGCCTAAGTAGGAGGAGGAGGAGGAGAAGGGGGAGAGGATGGCAGTAGGTTCCTCAGTTTGGGTGGAGGGGCAGTGATTTATGTCCACCTACCTCCTGTCTCCTTCCTTCCTTTTCTTCCTCCCTCCAAGCTCATCACCAAAGGGGTTCCATCCCTTCCTGCTTTCTTGCTGACTTTAACCTTTCACTTCTTCATTATTTTCTTTATTTCATCCTTTATATATAGTTTCCTTGAATATTACTTTTCACCGTTCTCGTTAGTCTATTTGTGTTTGTGTACACACACTCTCTCTCTCTCTCTCTCTCTCTCTCTCTCTCTCTCTTCTCTCTCTCTCTCTCTCTCTCTCTCTCTCCCCTCTCTCTCTCCTCTCTCTCTCTCTCTCTCTCTCTCTCTCTCTCTCTCTCTCTCTCTCTCTCTCTCTCTCTCTCTCTCTCTCTCTCTCTCTCTCTCATGCACTCAAACATACACACACACACACAGCCTCTAGTAAAATTAAGAAATACTAGGCCACTTTTTATAGGAGAGAGAGAGAGAGAGAGAGAGAGAGAGAGAGAGAGAGAGAGAGAGAGAGAGAGAGAGAGAGAGAGAGAGACGGGAGAATGGATGCGGAGTGAAAATAACGAAATTGTAGTAGTTTTAGTAATAGTAATAGTAGTAGTAGTACTAGCAGCATTTAAATGAAGCAAAGGAAAAGTAAAAGGAATTCTCAAAAGCTAGAAGTGGAAAAAACACCCGCTGAAGATAATAGAAGGCAGACCGCAATACCAATACACAACTTCACATAACTTTAAACACACAAGACGAGTCGCTGAAAATGTTTAGAGGTGAAATGCGTCAAAGGTTATCCTGCAACAAACTTATTGCTCTGTGGCGTAATAGTTCCCTAGGTGGTGGTGGTGGTGGTGGTAAGGGCGGCAAGTTTGTTGAGGTGGAGTAAATACAGGTTGGGGAAAGACGCGGTGGGGAGGGTGGGGAAGCCTGGTCCTTGTGTGGTGGGATTGATTTCACGTGGTGCTTTCCATTTATCTTTGTTTGGTGCTCAATATATACTTGGAGGAAGAAATGTATTTTTGGTGTTGCTGGAGTACCTGTTAGATATTATCATTATAATTTTCATATTATATTTATTATTAGTGTAATTATTATTATTATTATTAGTAGTAGTAGTAGTAGTATTATCACTATTATTATTACTATTACAATTATTGTTTTTGTTGCTAATTGGGTTTTTTTCTCATTTCCTCAGGTGAGTGTTGAGTGGCGGTCCTGAAGTTAGATCGTGAGTAAATGACCCTCATGTAAATATATATATTTTTTTTTCTCTCTCTCTCTCTCTCTCTTCTCTCTCTCTCTCTCTCTCTCTCTCTCTCTCTCTCTCTCTCTCTCTCTCTCTCCTCTCTCCTTCTCTCGTCTCTCTCTCTCTCTCTCTCTCTCTCTCTCTCTCTCTCTCTCTCTCTCTCTCTCTCTCTCTCTCTCTCTCTCTCTCTCGTTCTCGTTTTTCTCGTTCTCTCGTTCTCTCGTCTCTCTCTCTCTCTCTCTCTTCTCTCTCTCCTCTCTCTCTTCTCTTCTCTCTCTCTCCTCTCTCTCTCTCTCTCCTCTTCTCCCCTCTCTCTCTCTCTCTCTCTCTCTCTCTCTCTCTCTCTCTCCTCTCTCTCTCTCTCTCTCTCTCTCTCTCTCTCTCTCAGCAAACAGGTACGTACGTACAATAAAAAGGTGTCGATCCACACCATTTGTTCGCGACTATTAATGATCCAGATGTTATTGCATTTTTTCACCATGTTGGTCGGACGGTGTTTGTTGATATTGAGTTGGTTTTTGTCGAGCTTTGATACGTTGTTGCTTTTCTATATCTATATATCAGTATATATGACTGCATTTTTTTATCTCTTTCTCTCTCGTTCTTTCTTTCTCTCTCTCTCTGTTGTGGTATATGATGAAATCATTTAACGTTTGCTGAATACCTTGAAGTGGAGAAGGACATCGAGGAAGGGAACGGGGGGCAATTTTTTTTTTGGATTAGGTGAAGAAAATATACTGCTTTGCTTAATTGAGAGAGAGAGAGAGAGAGAGAGAGAGAGAGAGAGAGAGAGAGAGAGAGAGGGAGAGAGAAGAGAGAGAGAGAGAGAGAGAGAGAGAGAGGAGAGAGAGAGAGAGAGAGAGAAGAGAGAGAGAGAGAGAGAGAGAGAGAGAGAGAGAGAGAGAGAGAGAGAGAGAGAGAGAGTGTGTGTGTTTGTGTATATTTTTTGTTTTTTCAAACCTACCAGCGTTTATGTTTTCTGCCACTACATCGGTATACGGACTTTATACCGTTAGGACTTGTCGGAAACCGCAATTGAAATTCTGTACACTAAATTTTTTTAAAGTTTATGATATACTCGATTTTACCCTCACCCTCGCGCTCAAAACAATGAGGAAGTGTTATCATGAAACGTACTGACACATGAACATCATTACGTTTTCGTTTTAGCGGAAAGTATCGCGAGGTGGCGATATGTACTGATTACAAACAATACAAATACAAGTCCAGTTTAAATGTATTCCAAACAAAGACTCTACCAACAAATTTTCATGACACCGATATTGCCAATCAACTGCATTATCTGGTATAGTTATCTAGCTGTCTTTATCCCTATTTCCATTATCAGGTCTATCTCTCGGCTGTCTATCCGTCTATAGTATTATATCTTCGTTATGTAATTCAATTATCTTGTCCTCGTAAGCCTGGTACGCCGACACCTCATGTCTTGCTGCTGCGTGGTAAGGGTGTGAAAGGTTCTCAGATAATCACAATTATCTTTTGACGGAAAGTTGTTTTTCTTTCCTTCACCTCTAGCCGCGGCGTTATGTGGCACCTGAGTCATTACTCTTGGCACTTTGTAGAAAGGATTGGTGGGTGAGAACAAAGCTTATGTTTTGTGAGTGGGATGATGGGTAAGCAGTAAACCAAGACTTACAAAACCTTCAATACACACGATTAACAAAACCAACACTACTGACATTACGACTGACAACAACAACAACAACAATGTACCACCACTACTTTTACTGCTACTACGTCTGATCTAGCTGAGAAAGAATAAAAAATAATAGACACGCGACTTAGCAAGGAAGACTGACATTCAAGTGTGCTCGTAGGGATTCTTTGTATGAGTAACGGAAGGAATGAGAGACGCTGAAGCAAAGGTAACACATAAGTAAAGGTTGAGTAAATGGAGTAAATACCGTCGCTCTAACTTGAAGGGTTTCACTGCTCTACTTATAAGGCCAAAGTATGTATTGTGGAATGTCTTAGTGTGTGTGTGTGTGTGTGTGTGTGTGTGTGTGTGTGTGTGTGTGTGTGTGTGTGTGTCTGTGTCTGTGTCTGTGTCTGTGTCTGTGTCCGTGTGTGTGTGTGTGTGTGTGTGTGAATTGCCGATGCGTGTTTCGCATGTGTGTTCGTATTGCGTGTGCGCGTGTGTGCGTGTGTGCGGAGCAGGCTTTAAGCGACTGGCTGTTCCCTCCACCACATTGGCCATGACCTGCGACCCTTGATGTCTCGGAGGTCAGGCAGGTGAGGGCTGGGGCACGGCGGAGGGGGGGAAGAGAGAGATTGAGAGAGAGAGAGAGAGAGAGAGAGAGAGAGAGAGAGAGAGAGAGAGAGAGAGAGAGAGAGAGAGAGAGAGAGAGAGAGAGAGAGAGAGAGACGAGAGAGAGAGAGAGAGAGAGAGAGAGAGAGAGAGAGAGAGAGAGAGAGAGAGAGAGAGAGAGAGAGAGAGAGAGAAATTTCCTAAGGTCTCCCTTTAGAGTAAAACTTCATATAATCCGAAAACAAACGTAGAATTTATCCTAGCAAGATCAAGTCACGTGGCAGTTTTCTTTAAGTATCTAGTTATGAAAGCATCGGCTGTACCTTCTATTGTACCAGACCACTACCATCACCACCGCTATCCCTATCACCACCACCAGCACCACTGCCACAGCGACCACAGCCACCGCCGTTTCTGCTTATGGCCTCCTGCTTTTTCTTCGCTTTATTATCATTTTGCCTGAATGACTCCATTACCTCCCTCAGTAGCCTCTTCGGGGGCAATGACGGTGCCTATATGCGGGTACTCAGGTGGAAAGTGGTGGTGGTAGTGGTGGTGGTAGTGGTGGGGGTGGTGGTGGATAGCTCTCGAGTGCTACAAATAAAGAAAATAAAAAAGTAAATGTAGGGTGTGGAGGCTGCTTTGATGCTGTTTTGGTGATAGTAGTGAGAAAATGGTAGTGTTTATGATGGTTGTGTGACAGCTATGATGATGCCTAGTGTAGTGTCTGATTCCACTGCTGTTCAAGGTGACAGTCATCATGATCTTACCTTTTGGCTTGTGAAAACTTCATTTCAGTGCTATTTCTGTCGGTCACTGCCACGACTGGCTTCACTTTCGCTCACTCTCCATTTCCTTCTTACTCCCGCCACGTTCTATATGTGACTCCCATCTCTTGTTACTTCCTAGCTTTTTCTGTTTCTTACTCAGCTTCTTACTTTCTTCTCGCTCATTTAATGTTTTCTTTTCAATCCTTATTCCTTACCTCTTCTTGGTACTTCACTCTCACTCCGCACCCTCCTCCAACTACTCCATAAAGTTTACTCTCGTCATTGCTCTCTTCACTTAGTACCCTTACGCCTTTAACCTTTCATAAACTCTATTATTTTTCTCACTGAATAATTAACTAATCCATACTTTCGGTGCAGTTTACATTAATTCACTCACTCACTCACTCTCATGCTGCTTCTTTACTCCTTTGTCACACACGAAATTAATCTGTTTTGCATCATTCCAACCGGTTATTCCTCCTCCCTTTCTTTCCTTCCTCGGTGAGCATCCATTTTCCCTCCATCTCACTCTATCCATTCTCTTCTCAGTCTATCTGCTACTTTCTCTCATCTCCAACACAAATATTTGAACCAGCTATCATCAACACTATCACCACCACTTCCACCATCAAGTACTGTCTCCCCATTTACTCCTTTCACACTGCCTCACCCCAACCAATCACCCCGTTTCACCACGTTCCACCCCACACTAACCTCTGGGACACGGGGGGCAGCAGGGTTAGCGTAATGTGGTAGTTCTGAGGGTAAGAAAGCAAGGGAGGGGGTCAGGGAGGGAAGGAGAGAGAGGGTGAGAACGGAGGATAAAAAAGGAAAGGTGGTTTAGTCTTTTTTTTGTCTTGACGCAGTGCTAACCTAAAGTTTAAAACTGCAAGGTGAAAAGGAATTATCCATCCATTTTGCCGATCTATACTTTGAGGCAAGTAAATGCTTTAGTTAATATCATTCACCCTACATTAGTATTCATGTTGTAAAAATATGAATGAAATATACATCAAAGTTTGTGAATTTGAGTATTTTGGAGTAAAAGAACATGAAAGATGGAATATATGTATTTCCTTAAGATGGACAGGATAGGTGTAATGAGGGAGCAGGTGGATAGCAGGTATACAATCCGAACAGTTTTCAGTGTACGTGTGTGAAACAGGTTCACATTAAACCAAAGAAGAAGGAAAAGTTTGTAAAAGGAAGAGGTGTGCGAAGAATAGCAGGAATAAGTAGTTTTGGGTGAAAAAAAGGATAGAATGATAGCAGAGAAACGGATGGTAATAGGAAGAGGTAGAGGAGGAGGAAAAGTAAACAGAGTAGGGGGTGTACAAGGAAGATCAAGAATGAATGGTTTAAGCTGAAAGAGAAGGATTAGAGTGAGAATAGAGAAGAAAGAAAGAAGAAGAGGAGGTGGAGGTGAGGGTGGAGGTGAGGGTGGAAAGGTGAAGTAAGGAAGCTCTTCAGTATTTATCAACAACGGAAAAGGACAATTACACGAGCGTCTAGTCCCTGCACCCACCCCTTCCCTCCCTCCCTTTGTCCCTACCATCCCCTCTCCCTCCATCTATCCATCCCTCCATT
>JACEEZ010025209.1:221047-228547 GCA_016584305.1 Chionoecetes opilio | reverse complement strand
GTGTTGATACGTCGTGTGGTTATCAGTGCAGCAGTGACATGAATAAAACCAGAAACTCGCAGTGTTAATCTGGACGCCACACGCCTCTCTTTTGCGTGCTAGAGTTTGAAACCCGAAGTGACAGCAGTAGGGACCCGTCCAGGGCATATCCCTCACAGCAACTCCCTTCTGAATTACGTTCAACTTGCGACACCCTTTCCTACTTCACACGGGCCGGGTTATTTTGTCTGTTTCTCACGTGGATCATTATCTTGCGCTGCAGTGAAGAGGGCAGTTGTGACATCGATGGTGCGGATTGTTAAGGGTTCTAACGTGTGGGAGTAAATGCAGCACGCTGCTACGAAGGATTTATAGAAAATGGTCGAATTTTACGTTAGATATTTTAGAATGTGTGTGTGTGTGTTGTGTGTGTATGTATGTGTGTGTATGTGTGTGTGTTTATGTGTGTGTGTGCGTGTGTATGTGTGTGTGTGTGTGTGTGTGTGTGTGTGTGTGTGTGTGTATCATTCAAGTTCGCATACTTGCTGGTCTTATTCAAGGGGATAGAAGGCAGAAGAGAAGTGTATGACGCCAATACCATCTTATGCACGTCAGTGTACGCACATCCATGGAGCATGTAGATGAGTCTCTCTCTCTCTCTCTCTCTCTCTCTCTCTCTCTCTCTCTCTCTCTCTCTCTCTCTCTCTCTCTCTCTCCTCTCTCTCTCTCTCTCTCTCTCTCTCTCTCTCTCTCTCTCCTCTCTCTCCCTCTCCCTCCCTCTCTCTCTCTCTCTCTCTCTCTCTCTCTCTCTCTCTCTCTCTCTCTCTCTCTCCTCTCTCCTTCTCCTCTCTCTCTCTCTCTCTCTCTCTCTCTCTCTCATCTGCTGCACGTGTACCCTTCACACCACATCCCGTATCGTGATGCCATATCCAGCCTCATCTCCCTCCCTCTCTTCCTCCATCGACCCTTCCTCGCAGCCTTGCCTCTCCCACCTTGAAGGATACTGAGGTTTCCCGGATTACGTGACAATCTAGTCCCTCTTCAGGTGGCCCTTCCCTCTTCCTTCCTTAATTCATAGTGGTATGAGGGAAAGGGGCAACCATTGCTCAAGAGAGGAAGAAAAAAGTGGCAGGATGGGTTGAATGCAAAGGAGTGGAGGTGAAGGGTAGCATTTGTAAGCGGAAGGAGGGTGTTGGGGGTTGCTCAGTGCAGATTATGTGGAGGAGGTGGATGAATGTAAGGGAAGCCTACGACCGAGTGCAGTTGTATGAAGATGGTTTATTGCAACAGGAGGTGAAGGTAAACACTGGTGTAATAAGGAGGGTGTATTTCCGACCATTTTCGAAGATGTGCTTGTGTATCTAGTTATTCTACTTTTGAAAGGATAGAAGCATACGATTTACTTTTTTTTTTTACTGAAATGATGGTGGGAGTACAGTGACTATATAGGGAAACATAACAACAGCATACACAAACAAGTAAATGATATAAAACATGATAGTTATAGCAACAAAAGCACAACAGATTTTATAAACTCATGTAATTAGAGTATGTTAGTATGTGCTTTGCAAGGCCATATCAACACAGCTTCTCCCTTACACCACACAAACATACACACGCACACGCACACGCACACTCACACACACACACACACACACACACACACACACACACACACACACATCCCGATGGTCAGGTTGATATCGTGCTGGTCTCTCATTCTGTGGGTAGGCGGTTCGAATCCTCGCGCTCCCGGGGATTTTTCACTGACTAATTCGGGTGGTTACTGTCACCCTTGAGCAAGGGGATGGGAGTGTGTGGTGTGTGAGGTTCCAGCATTGCCCAAAGATCGGTAATAATGAGCTCCAAGCTCGCACTGTGAGGGTGAAAACTGGCGTGGACAAGACCATAGGTGAATAACACACACACACACACACACACACACACACACACACATACACACAGGGGTACTCCGTATTGTTGTGGTTAGCACTCTCGGTTCACAATCGAAAAATCCCGGTTTCGATCCCCTAGCGGAGCGGAGAAAGATGAAGTCTCCTTAAAATAACCCGAACACCTACCTGTCCACCCAGCAGTAAATGGGTACCGAGTGTTTGTCGGGGGTTGTGTCCCGCCTCCCGGGGCTTGTTAGATTCGGCTAACAAGCACTAAGGAAGCAAAATATAATATAGATATGGAGACGGGACCATACGAGTGTAGCTCAGGCCCTGTAAAAATACAATTAGGTAAATACAAATCGGTAAATGCATACAAGCACACACACACACACACACACACACACACACACACACACACACACACACACACACACACACATACCGGCTGCGTGGTGAAGTGGATTGGAGCGCCAGTCAGACCATTCTGTGATCAAGCGTTCGAACCCCGCTTGCTCCCGGGAATTTTTCACTGACAAATATGGGCGATTACTCTCTCCTTTGAACGAGGTGATGGGGTGTGTGTGGTGTGCGACGTCCCAGCATTACCCAAAGATTGGTCACTACCAGCTCCAAGCTCTTTCAAGAAGGGTAAACCTGGCGATAGCGAATCCAGCTCGCGTGGTCAAGACCGTGGGTTAATGCACACACACACACACACATATATATATATATATATTATATATATATATATATATATATATATATACACACATATATACACATATATACACCTTCCCCTCCCACTAACATACCATCCTCCCCCCTCCACCCCCAAATAGTCTCTCCTTCACCGTATTATACTTCACCTCCTCGCACTAACCCATCCCACCTTCCCACAGTCTCTTTTTTTTCCTCCCTCCCACCTTTCTCCTACGTACATTTCCTTTCACCCCTGGACCTTCTCTCCTTCCCTCACTCTCTGCTTGCCTCCTTGTCGCGGTTAGAAGCAGAGTCGCATGAAGCCCGCTTTGCCTTGCATCCCGGCAGCCCATCATTACCTCTGGGAGTCCTCGTTCAACGGGCTCAAAGAGAAAGGATTGAAGGTAGAGGGGCGTTGAAATATCCGGTTTTGACACTACTTTATCCTATGCAAGGCAAGGGAGACGAAGCGCGGCACTCTTTCATAACGCCTCGTCCCTCCCCCATCCTTTCCTTCCTCTTTCCTCCAGCCACAGTCACGCCCCGTCCCTCCATGTTCCCTCCCTTCACGCCCCATCCTTCCAGACATTCCCTCATTTTTTCCTTCCTTCCTTCCATCCCTCTACCCTCCCTTAAATCGCTGCCTCATCTTTTCTTCCCTACACCCATCCCTCCATTCATTTCCTCACCTTCACTTCTTTCCTTCCCATTTTCCTTTTTTTCCAATCAGGTCCAAGCTCTCCATTCCCTCATTTTCCCTTACTTCATTCAATCCACTCACCTTCTCCATCTCTCTATCCTTTTTCTCCCAGCACTCCACTCCCTTCCTTATTTTCCTCTCCTTCCACTCTTCCTTCCTTCCCATAATATTTTCCAACGTCATGGTCTTGCTTTTCAATCTTTCACTTCCCTTGTATCCTTCCTGATCCTAACACGCCCTCTGCACCTGCCGGACACTGAGCACTCTAGCCCACGTGTGGCCTGAGTGTATCCAAATTGCACTAATTTTCTCCCTGAATCACCTGTGCGTGAGAACTAACCTCGCGAAAAGGTGGATATCATCGCCACATTGAAAAAATACTAAGTTTATATAATTTATTAAAATCTTTGTACATTTTTAGGGATACATTTGATAGGGTAGAAAAATATCACATTGCATCATAATTTTCAGATAATGTGATTTGATTTTTTGTATTCGACTTTGCAAGACGTAGAATATGGAGATGAAAATGTTTAACTAAATTTCATGGTTTTATTGTTTTGTGAAACGTCAGAGTCCAAATTATCATTAGAAATATTTAGCTTCCTAAAGACGCGACATAACGCGAGTAAAGATCCCACAGGTGATCCTCATTCCTTGTTTGCTTAACAACACATACTTTAGTCTCTTCGCGGGATTTGTTTTATGCGTCTATAGTTTTTTTTAGCAGGAATGGCAGTGTGTGTGTCATGTTGGCGTATGTTGTGATGCGTCTCCGTCATTACAAAGGAGGGAAAACGTAGGGAGAAAGAGAATGGAAGAGAATCTTAGAGAATTGAAGAAGAGTGAAAAAAAACACCTTCATATTTCTGCCTATTTTCTTTTTTACTCTCACCGTTTTTCTTTTTTCTTTCTCTCTCTCTCTCTCTCTCTCTCTCTCTCTCTCTCTCTCTCTCTCTCCTCTCTCTCTCTCTCTCTCTCTCTCTCTCTCTCTCTCTCTCTCTCTCTCTCTCTCTCTCTCTCTCTCTCTCTCTCTCTCTCTCTCTCTCTCTCTCTCTCTCTCTCTCTCTCTCTCTCTCTCTCTCTCTCTCTCTCTCTCTCTCTCTCTCTCTCTCTCTCTCTCTTTCTCTCTCTCTCTTCTTCTTCTTCTCTCTCTTCCCCCCTGCGTGTCTTATTGTGATGGAGGTGGCGGTAGTGATAATAGCTGGACATGGGAAAAAGGTTGGGTTGACACGCGGTTTCTGCTCCTTCTATTACCACCGCCCAGGGAAAAAAAAACGGTGTCGAAGCGTGAAATTCCTACCCGATTCAACTTATCAGACTGGACAGTGAACTCTTGAAGTATAAGAGGTAATATCTAGGGAAACAATGATCAGCAAAGAGGTGAAGCTTTAGTTTAAGTGCCGAATTTTGCTTTTGAAATTGAAGTGTTGTTGGTATAATTCTGAAGCAGGAAATGCAGGTATTGGATGAATACTAGTGCTCTTGAGTTATATTGTTTACCTCACGGTGGTTATTTTTGTATATCAAAGGTAGATTAAGGGGAAATGTAATATAACTATCACAACCACAATATTAGTTCCTTTCAAGGTAGGAGGAGGAGTAATAGTTTTGATAGTAGTGTTGAACTGGACACCTAAACTAGAAAGCTACCGCAGTTTTTGTAAGGTTTAAAATGAGATTATTTAAACCAACCACGTCTGGAATATCAAGTAAAGTGTAATAACAGCCGATTGGTGGTAGCTTAAAAGATAATGATGTTTATTTAGGCAGCAGATGACAGGTTCACGCCTCCAGTCGACTATTTGTATAGATACCTCTCTACCTGTCTCGGATGTCTGTTAATGAGATCAGAGTTTAAGTGAAGGTAAAGGAGACGTCCCGTGATTGAGCTGTCATAGTAAGGTCCCGTCATCCTCACTTCTTTATTCCTCTCCTTCTCTTCCTCATACCTTCTATTTAACCTTTTCATTCATCCTCATTCAGTCGACACAATAGTCCACATTTATTACACGACCATCCCTTCTCCCCCCACGCCATTGAGATCTTTGTGTTGTCTGAACGAGCATGACGTCACAGCCTCCCTCCTATTCAGCATCACTTCGTCCCTAGCGTCACTTGGGAAACACCTTCGATCCCCGGATTGTGGCGCAGGTTACGTCCTTTTTTCAACACATTACGTATCGAGATTCTTATGAAACAGAGATGTTTATCTTACACGCCCCCCCCCCCCCCCCCCCACCACACACACAGTGGCACACACACACAGGTTGAGTACTTGCTAAAATACTCATTAATATAGTAAAAGTTTTGTATGTAAAGTATTGCACCATTGAATAAGGAGATTGTTTTATCATACAAGTCAATTTTGATGTCATAAGCAAGTGTGGCCACGTGGCAACACTAATGAGACTCAGGTCATTCTTATATAAGTTCAAGGTGATAATATCCTGTTTTATTGTATTCAGCTTCGTTTCTTTAGAGTCACCTTTCAGAAATATACGGAAATAGTTGCCTACCATGTTTTACGAGTGAATCTGAAATGAGGAAATATAATTTTATACAAATTAGTCTCAATATATCAATATAAGACGAGGTCACGACTGCACGAGTGTAGCGCGCGCGCATGTGTGTGTGTGTGTGTGTGTGTGTGTGTGTGTGTGTGTGTGTGTGTGTGTGTGTGTGTGTGAAAGAGAGAGAGAGAGAGAGAGAGAGAGATGTTTACCTGTCGTTTGCTGTCGTTTGTCTTTATATAATTACCTTCGCCAACGAAGTTGGAGGGAGGTTATGTTTTCACCCCGATCTGTCTGTTTGTTTGTTTGTTTGTTTGTTTGTTTGTTTGTTTGTTTGTATACAGGATTTCTCAAAAAGTTACGAATAAATTTGGACCAAACTTAGGATACTAAGTTTATTTGGTATAAGGAAAACTGATTTAATTTTGGATGAAATCGAATCACAACTGGTTTTTTTAGAGCGCATACCTTCGACGGAGGTATGCGCTCTACTAAGTGCCCCCCCCCCATAGTTTATTTATGTTTTCCTGTCCTTGCCTTATCAACCCCAATGAGCCTACAGCGTAGTATGTGCATGCACAGCATCACCACCGTCGCGATCGCAATAGAGCGAAATGAAACAATGATCCTTTATTGTGACATGAGTCTTACTGCGGCTTCGCGTCTGATGGAACAAAAATGACATTAGAAAATGACTTAGAAAATATGAAACTATCTTAACAAAGATTTCAAACAAAGGTTACGGTAGGATTGATCTGATTGCGGGGCGTGATCACCTGCCTTAATTTTAATGTTGTTATTTGGGGCTGGCAGAGTGGATGGAGGTAGCGGCGGGGTGTGGTGGGGTGTGGTGTGGATAGGATGTATAGCAGGGCGGATTTAAGCATTGGGGGTGTAGGGAAGGCGGTGGGGTGATGAAGGCAGGTGAGGGTGGCTTACCTGGAGACTGGTCATCAAACAGGTTTAGCAAGACAGCCGACGCAGTGTGGCGCAGTGCACATAGGGATAGCTTAAAAATAAGGACCAGGAAGGAGGGGTGGTTAGAAGGACAGGTGTGTTGATGTGTGACACAGCAGGAGAGGTGTGTTAACGATAGAGGTGCGTTTATATAAGAGGAAGTGTGTCAGCCAATGAAATATAAGTAAAATCATACAAAAGCAGTGATCCTACCGAGTGTGTGTTTATTTTGAAACATTTGAGATATAGAATAGTAGGTTTGCTGTATAAACAAAAAAGAACCTAAGTGCACCGTACAAGTGGTTTACATGCTTATGATTGAAAAAAAAGTGTGTTAATGAGGGATACACAGAGCATCAATTGTATGCTGATGAGCCAAGTATTTATGGTGAGGGATATCATGGTGGTGAGGAACATTGGTCAGGTCATGTGCAAAAAAATAGTTGGGTGATACGTAGTGTACGAGAGAAAGTGAGGAATGGGCGTGACATGGTAACTAAATTAGGTTGTTATTGTTGAGTGAGAGTTTATAAAGCTAATACATTATAGTTGGTCACGCGGAACATTAACGTTATCACCACCCACATCATGGATAGTATACACTTTCTACACACCCACCCACATACACACACACACACACACACACACACACACACACACACACACACACACACACACACACACATAGGCACACGCACACACCCACACTCACACCCACACACACACACACACACACACATAGACACACACACAC
>JACEEZ010025209.1:208547-213547 GCA_016584305.1 Chionoecetes opilio | reverse complement strand
CTGGAGACGCGTGGCTGGAACCTGAGTGAATTATTGATCATGGAAATCAAAGAATTGTGTATGTTTTCAGCCTCACAAATTGAAAAAAATGGAGGATAGATTAAGATAAGACTAAATTATTTGAACCATGTGTGTTGCATCCTTGCGCCTCGGGGGAAGCCCAGTGGACTGTGTTTACACTTAAGCATAGAACGTGTCTTGAAGTGTCAGAAATGCTTCAAATGTTAAAGTTTGAAAATACATCACGACTGTCTGGTTTCAAATGTTCAACGCTGCCGTTCGACAAACCGACCAACAACTTTGCCAAGATGCGGCGAATCTTGCGGGCGTCCGGGGTAGGGGGGGAAGGGCGCCCAGATCTCCCAAGCCTTCCCGTGCCCACCGTAC
This sequence comes from Chionoecetes opilio, assembly GCA_016584305.1. Classification (NCBI taxonomy): domain Eukaryota; kingdom Metazoa; phylum Arthropoda; class Malacostraca; order Decapoda; family Majidae; genus Chionoecetes; species Chionoecetes opilio. The sequence continues at coordinate 213,160 of JACEEZ010025209.1, read as the reverse complement.
CTCCCTACCCAATAGAGCTGTTCGAAAACACCACAGAACTTGGCCATACTAACGAGCGTTTAACTTCACTGATGAGTTCCTGGAAGCTAACAACCTAAAGACAAGGATTTCGTCATCCTCTCAGATAACAAGTGAGGACGCCCGCAGCGTTCGCTCTTCTCCTGAAGGAGCTGTATACAGCGTGAGCGGTGGCACCGTGAGGAGCTTGGGGTCCAGTGAAAGCAAATCCCTTGACTCTTCTCCGCGAAGCAGCGAAATGACGACGCTGAGCGATGAGGCCTCTTCGGGAAAACAGAGCTTCCTTAGCTATGACTCGAGTGGGTCCATCGAGGGCTTCCCTCTGACCAGCGGCACAGTGTCCAACGAGATTCAAGTAACTAAGCCTTCTCATGTGACTCATCCACTAAGTGATTCCTCTGTTCACATCACTGATACGTTACCCACCACTGGCCCCTTAACCAACAGTGCTACCCCAGCTCAAAATGGTTTCATGCAAAATGGTAACCCCACTGGAAACAATGGCTCTATACTCAACAGAGGTCCTATACCCAACGGTGGCCCTATACACAATGGTGGTCCTAAACTCAACGGTGGCCCTATACTTAACGGTGGCCCTTTTCCCAAGGGTGGCCCTATACCTAACGGTGGATCTATACCCAACGGTGGCCCTATACCCAACGTTGGCCCTATACCCAACGGTGGCCCTATACCTAAAGGTGGCCCTATACCCAACGGTGGCCCTATACCCAACAGTGGCCCTATACCCAATGGTGGCACTATACCCAACGGTGGCCCTTTACCCAACGGTAGCCTTATATCCATCAGTGACCAAAGCCTCAACAAAAAGCTCATAACCAATAGTGGATCCGCAGCTAATGATGGTCCCTTAACTAACGGTGGTCCAGCATCCAACGGTAACTCTTTACCTAATGATGGCCTTACACCCATCAATAATACCATATCTAGCGTTGGATCCCTTAGTAATGGTGGTCCTGTGCATGACAGAGATTCTCTCCATAGAGCATGTCTATCCAACGGTACCCCCATACTTAAACGGAGCCACATGTCTGTCTGTAGAGCCCCCGTGCCCAACATTGGTCCCATATATAACAGCGAACCCATGCCCAATAGGGCCTCTGTGGCTAATGGAGGCCACATACCAAATGGTGGGCCTACTCTAAGATTTTCTGTACCTAATCATAATACTCCGCAAAATGGAAGAGGCCCTACAAACAAAAATTATTTAACTATTGCTCCCCCTTCCTATGGCGATGCTGTCTCCAAGAGTAGGTTGCCCAACCCGCGTCCGCCTCCACAGGAAATCTGGGCTGTCAGACACTCTTCCAGCGGCCGGCCGGTAGCCAAGAGTGCGTCACTATCACTCTGTGGATCCATAACGCCTGTTCATCGTGGGCGAATAGGTGGGTCGCTGAGTACCACGCGGCCAGACCAGAACTACCACTCAGACGGTCACTATAGGATGGAGAAGGACTTTTCACCACCACCACGCTCAGGGATGACAGGTGGTGTAGGCCAGGGCAGTGGTGCGCTTCCCTACAGACCCACCATAAATCACAAGGCTGGCCATCCTTCAAATGACCAGGTGGGGCGAGCAGCTACCAGAGGCCTCCCAAATGGAGAGAATCCTTCGCATCCTTCCAGCAGTACAACTTCACAAGTCACACCACGAAAAGCATCATTTCCCATATACAGCCAAGTTTGTAAGGCAAAGAAAGCACGAAAGGTGAGAGGCGACGATACCATCCGTAGAGAAGTATGTACCACCGAAAGGAGCCTTAACCATACCCAGGTCCCCAACAGCTCCGGTCACGCTGATTAGACGGGGCGACAAGGAAGACACCCACGACACCCCCTCTGCTGCACCGGCCAGGCGTGACGGTAGTCCACTGTACGAAGACGTGCGTGATTTCGAAGATGACCGGGCCGAGGAAAGACAGTACAATATAGAAGTCAAGATTGATTACTCCCGCGGCAGCAAATACCAGATGGAGACCCGCCACATAGTCACCACGAAGAACAAGAAAGGTGAAACAACCCAAGAAAGGCACCAGTCACCGCCACCTGAAGTGAGCAAAACCACGTCAAGTAGTAGCAATAACCGAAGGGAGAAGACCATTTCGAAGAAGCTGCGAGAGGTGGGAGAGATGAAGAACTTTAAACTTGGTGTCATTCATGTGATTCGAGTCGGCAAGTGGAGGTTCGTCGCGCTGTGCTGCTGCGGGTAAGGTACCCTTCTCTCACCCTTGTGAGGCTCTTTTTTTTCCTCCACACATGTAATTTCCTTCCTTTCATTACAAGGGTGGCATTAACCCCATTATGAAGAACAGAAAGCATAATTATTATAAATTTTCATCGTGTTCGGCCGGCATACTTAATTTCTTGTTCTAACATGCTGTGAGTAAGGGTTTTGCATCTGATGCTTCTTACCCATAACAAAAACAATGAAATAGTAAAAGCAATCTTGTATGTACACTATCTGCCCTCAATTTTTATTCAAGCTTTCATGATATCGGCCTTCAATCTTCATCCTATATTACATATTTTTTTCATTAAAACTAGTGTATCAGGTTTGATTTTGTGTATATACAGTATTTCGATGCATTTATTGAGTTCAATTTCAGTGCCCCGTTATGGATCATCACTGTTTTATGTCTCTTTTGTTTTATCCTAGAATATGAAATGTGCATGATGAGTCTATATTTCATTGATGTTCGTTACCAAACGTCCAAATAAACTACTCAAACAAATATCCATTGTGAGTAACTGAGCATATTGACACAATCACAAGAAGATAATACATTTACCTAAACACAACCACCTTCACGCTTTCCATGAGTCTTTGATATCTACAGCGAGTACTTTGAAGGCACCATATACCGTTATTTTTCATTTCACAAAAATGTTTTACCTCTACCTCTGTGGCGCACCAGCTCAGTTCTAGTTTGGGCCTGAGTACTCGACGCTCAACCCACCCAGGCGTCTCCCCTTCTCCGCGGCAGGGTCACTGAATGAGTGCCTGAGCTATATAATTTGTGATAACCCAGATGTTACTATTTAACCTACAGGTAAGGATAAGGGACACACAACAGCCAAATGATTACAGGCAGGATAAACTATTCAATCAATAAATTAGATTATACACAACATATTCATCGCGAACAAAAATTCATTTGAAAAAAACCCCTTAAGCGAACAATGTTATTTAAAGAAAATATTTAGTTTACATTTATCCTCAATACATTTTCATTCACGATTCCAAATGCAGTTACATCCTCGCACAGACTTGCAAAAAAATACTTATTATGTTGTAGCCACCCCAATAAGAATGAACAACAAAAGCATCGAAAGAAGAAAGGAAGAAAGAAACCTGTCAGTCTTCTTCCTGTTCTTCTTTCATTCTGGTTCTGCATCTGCCAATAAAACGCCACAAGGCAAGGTACGGCGGGGTGGAGCGCAGGGGATGGGGCCAAGTGAAGCAAGGTGGTGGAGAGGGGCCAGAGAGGGCAGGATGAGGCAAAGCAAGAATACAAATACGGGTCGGGCAGGAAAGGCGTGTAGATGGGGAGAGCTTACCCCTTGCCCCTCTAAGCTCGGCCCGGAAACTCGACGCCGCGCCGGTAAAAGTGAAAGGATTTTGTGGCCTGCTGTGCTTTTTCACTAGTTGATTGTGAATCTGAATGATTAATATCATTATTGTTATCATTGTTGTAATAATAATTATAATGATTATATTATTATAATTATTATTATTATTATTATCATTATACTATTACCATTAGTAATATTGCTCTTATTACCATTGATCAAGAAAACAAAGGTACAAAGCAGATTGACGCACAACTCAATACCATTCAGTAATTATGAATTCAATTACATGTCTAGTTATTTCCTTTTGAACTGTTTCCTACATTTCCATTCGTCTCTCTTTCCTTTGTTTATCCATCGTCCTCCTATTCTTTCTCTACATCCCTTACCTACTCATTCATAAACTCCTCCGCTCGCATCTCCTCTTTTCTCCCACATGACTCTCACTCCTACCATCTCGTTCTTATTCACCTCCTACTCCTCTTTCCCTCTCTTTTTCCAAGTGACTCTCACTCTTACTCTCCATCCTGCCTGAAGGCTTCGGCCAGGTAGAGCAAAAGTCACGTCACTTAAAATATATAATTGGTGGGTAGTGGTTACCTGGGGCCTCGGGTGATGGAGGGAGAGAGGGAGGGAATGGTGGTAGGGAGGGTGATGGGAGATAAAATTATATAGGAGAGACTTTGCTCTGATGGAGATGACAATTATTAGAGTGCATTGATTTGCATGAAGTAGGGAATCTCAAAAATGAAGTGGAAGAGGAGAAAAAGACAAAGAGGAGGAGGGGGTAAGGGAAAAGTTTACGAAATTTGGGGGAAGAATATATAATAGGTACAATGCAGATTTATTACTTTTTTTTGACGCAAAAAATAAAGGTTACGTAAAAAAATATTTAAAGAAATAAAAGAAGTATATAAAAGATAGAAAAAATCACATGAATGAACAAAAACATCAGTATTAGAATAACAAAGGATGTGGTGAAAGGATGCGAGCAATGCACAAAAGAT
>JACEEZ010025209.1:191047-201047 GCA_016584305.1 Chionoecetes opilio | reverse complement strand
GTTAGTATCATTAGACCTGTTAATAGTCAGTATTACAGTGTTTACGTCAACAGGTTGAGGTCTAAAATAGTCAGTGATCCATAGAAGAAATGATTTGGATCTTGAGGTGTAGGCACGTTTTCACCCAGGAATAACATGTGTTCGTTACATAAGTATTTCCTACGTTGCAAAAGTAAGGTATTAAGAGATACAAAGTGAGAGAGAGAGAGAGAGAGAGAGAGAGAGAGAGAGAGAGAGAGAGAGAGAGAAGAGATAGGAGAGAGAGAGACGAGAGGAGAGGAGAGAAGCGAAGAGAGAGGAGAGAGAGAGAGAGAGAGAGAGAGAGAGAGAGAGAAGAGAGAGAGAGAGAGAGAGACGGAGAGAGGAGAGAGAGAGAGAGAGAGAGAGAGAGAGAGAACTCTCGATCTTACACTCACGCCACCTTTGTGTCGTGGAGACTCAGAGGTGACACGAACCCTTGACCTCCTCATCCTCCCTTCATCTCCTTCACTTCCTCTCTTTCCTCCACATCTTCTCCCTTTTTTCCTCTCATTTTCTTCCTTTAAATTCTTCCTTTATTCATTTTTTGCTGTCCTTTTCTGAGTTGACTATTTCTCATCTCTGCTTCTTGGATTGTGTCTTACTTTTGATTTATTTGGTTTCTCCTCCTCCTCCTCCTCCTCCTCCTCCTCTTCTTCCTCCTCGATCGATCGATGGAACAAGTTACCAGCAAATGTTGTCGGAGCCAACACAATAACTACATTCAAAAACAGACTTGACGCGCACTGTAAAGTAAATGGGTATTGATAGTGCGAATTCGTATCTAGTCCCCCGTATCGATTAGTTGTAGTGGTAGTGGTAGTTGTAGTTAGTATTTTTCATATCCTATCATTCTGCACTATGAAATTTCCATGTTCCTATCCTCTTTAGGGACATGGTATCATTTTCCAACTGTTTTCTTACAAGTAGTTGATAGTTAGTAGTATGTAGTTCAGCAGATACCCTCGCTATGGACCAATAGGTCTCCTGGTGTCTGTTACTCCTATGTAATCCTATGTAAATCCTCCTCCTCCTCTTCCTCCTCCTCCTCCTCCTCCTCCTCCTCTTCTTCCTCCTCCGCCTCCTCTTCCTCCTCCTCCTCCTCCTCCTCCTCCTCCTCCTCCTCCGCCGCCTCCTCCGCCGCCTCCTCCTCCTCCTCTTCCTCCTCCTCATCCGTCCATGCACCACCCTGATTCATTCTCTTCATCATTTCCTTCCCATTAAAGACCTCACTTCTCAACATCCTCCTTTTCGTCCTCCTTCTCCTCTTCCTCCATGCTACTGCCTCTATACTACTACTGCTACTACTACTACTACTACTACTACTACTACTACTACTACTACTACTACTACTACTACTACTACTACTACTACTGCTGCCGCTGTCTGCTGCTGCTGTTTTTTCTAATGCTTTTACATCTACCACTGTTATTTTTTCTTCTTCCATCACCGATACAGTGACATATTTTGGAGACAGTGACTCCTTTCAAGGTCTTCTCCCTCTCTTCCTCTTTCTTGTTGTCACTCCCTCCGTCGAGCCTTTCCCGCTCCACCCTGTCGCTACACCTTCCACAGCCCTCAATAAAAAATATAAAAAACTGGACTGACTTTCCCACCGTGCTGACAGTCACACCAACCCCTCGCCCCACACTGTCGATCTTTTAGTCTGTCGAGCCTATCGGGAAGTGTCGCCTGGAGAACCCTAGCGGTGGTGTCTTTCTCAACCTCATGACCAAATCGCCCCTTAAGATGTCACACTCTGCTTTGAATTGCCTGGCAACGGATGGTTTTCCTTCGTTCTCCAGCATAGGCGTTAAGGCCATTGAGAACGCTGAGGCAATGTGTGAGTAAGTGTATATATTAGGAATACCAATCATATTTACTGCATATTTTCGTATTCTCTTTTTCAATCATACATATTTATTTTTCTTTATATGTAACTAAATCAATCGTTTACTCATTTATAAAATCGACTGTTATTTTGTCTTAATTTGTCTATGACTTTTTTTCTTTACGTCACGGAGATCGGGATTGGGTGGTGTGTGGTATCGTAGGAAATACTTAACTCGTTGATTGGAGGATTTGAAATGTTAAGAGAATTTTTTTTCACACAAAACCGTGATTAAGTGAGTGCTAATGATCGTAATAACTTATAGTTTAAATGTAAATGAAACCCACACTAATTGCAAGTGAAGTTGTTCATTATTTGTGACTAAAATATGCAAGTTTTTTTTTATGTTAATGTGTTTATCTATCTTTTGTGGCAATCGTATGCGTATGTATTGGTTATGGTGCATATTTATTGGGTATTAGAGTGGTTGGTGGGGAGGAGCCTTTAACTTTGCTATTATTATACCTCTAACACGTAGAAACTATAGTGGTAGAAAGTAATCACATAGGCAGCCTCGTTAGGCCCAGTAGGGCTGTTGCTGTCTGTTCTTCCTTTGTATTCCTTCTCCACTTCCTCTTCCTCTGCCTCATCATCATCTAAATCATCATCACCATCATCATCATCATCAGTAACAAAGTCTATGGCAACAACAGTTGTAGTAGTAGTAGTAGTAGTAGTAGTAGTAGTAGTAGTAGTAGTAGTAGTAGTAGTAGTAAGAGAAATAGTAGTAGTAGTTGTGGTGGCAGTAGTAGTAGTAGAAGTAGTTGTAGGGGAAATATTAGTAGTAGTAGTTATAGAGGCAGTAGCAACAAAAGTATAGTATAGCAGCAGTATAGTCATCCAACAGGGTGGTTTCTGCAGAACTGGTTTCCATACGATTAGTCTCCAGTGAGGAATAGTGGACCATAGATGCGTATTACGTTACACACACACACACACACACACACACACACACACACACACACACACACACACACACACACACACGCACGCACGCACGCACGCACGCACGCACGCACGCACGCACGCACGCACGCACGCACGCACGCACGCACGCACGCACGCACGCACGCACGCACGCACGCACGCACGCACGCACGCACGCACGCACGCACGCACGCACGCACGCACGCACGCACGCACGCACGCACGCACGCACGCAGATAGATAGATAGTTTTATTGACCACAGCAGAACATAATACACATATACATACTTATACATGTAGTTTTATAACTGTAGTCCAAAAAGTAAAATTAACTCAACGCTGGCAATTAGTAACTAACACTACAATATAATGCTATCCGCATTAAAATATCATTACTATTATATCATTACTATTACACAATAATCGCAGTCCATTAATATTGAATAGAATATGCACTGGCCATCAGTAATACACACTCAAGATACAGTGTACTATTTTACAGGTCACATCTAGGGTAAATCTATTTGAAAACACCTGTTCCATAAGAGTGAACTGGTATATGTCCCTGACATGTTGGGTCAGTGTACACTGTTCCACCACATGTCTTTCAGTCTGCACTTGGCCACATACACACAGTCGCTCATCCAAGGGTAAGCGAACGCGACCTCTCCTATTCCACCTTCCAGTCTCACATATTAGCCAATGCCCACCTGTCTTAAACTGTGTAAACGACAGGCGATGCTTTTCATCAACTAAGTGTCTATCAGTGTAAATATTATGCACATTCAAAGTAGGGTTCATCTCTTTATATGTCACTCTTCTCGTAGAATTACTGTCTGAAATTCTCGATCTTACACATTGCATATCTACAGTACAATCTTTGACTTCACTGTCCACAAACTCCCTTATTAATCTACCGGTGACAGTGTCCATATTCATAGATAACTTCATTGCAAACGTCAGTGGGTCATCATCATAAGTTGATCGCTCTTGCCACATTTTATAGAAAAACTTATGTTGCACAGAACTTACCATATCTTTTAGGGGTGGGTAACCCGATTCCACGTAACATATATCATTGCAAGTTGACCTTCGCACACACAACAATTGCTTTAAACACCAGTTAAACAGTTTAGTCATAGGTTTTAAATCTGCCCCAAACCATGATTCAGCACCATACATAAGTGTTGACATTAATGCTGCGTCAAAAACACAATTTTTTACAATAAATGGTACATCATCATTTTTCTTCACAAAAGAAACAAATTTTAGTACGTGTGGCATTTTTAACTTGGCATGTAACTTAACAGCGGAAGATGTCGACCCATCGCAGGTGAACGGCGACCCTAAATAAACATACGACTTACAAGGTTGAACACTTAAACCGTTCACTGCCAACGGGTCAGCGTCGTCACGGCTGCCATTTAAACACAAAAATTTTTGTTTTAGACTGATTCACTATCATGCCGTACTCTAGACAGTACTCCTGTAACATTGATAATTTACTCAACATATTTCTCCGTGACGTGGCTAATAGTACCGTATCATCCATCATGACAAGAACGTGCAACCACTTCAGAAATCCATCATAACCACTGCCCTGTTTAATGAGGCGTATTAAATCATTAACAAAAATTACAAACAAAACGCAGGACGTTGGCGAGCCTTGTTTACCCCTAATGCGACACACCACACACACACACACACACACACACACACACACACACACACACACACACACACACACACAACACACACACACACACACACACACACACACACACACACACACACACACACACCACACACACCACACACACACACACACACACACACACACACACACACACACACACACACACACACACACACACACACACACACACACACACACACACACACACACACACACACACACACACACACACACACACACACCACACACACACACACCACACACACACACACACACACACACACACACACACACACACACACACATAAAAATATATATATATGTCTTAGCCTAATTCTTCACACATGAGGTTCATCTACTAATCTTCTTTTATTTCATTTTCTGTCTCACTATCTTTACCTCCGCCAACGAAGTTGGAGAGGTTATGTTTTCACCCCGATCTGTCTGTTTGTCTGTCTGTCTGTCTGTCTGTCTGTCTGTCTGTCTGTCTGTCTGTCTGTTAGTGTACAAGATTTCTCGAAAAGTTACAAATAGATTTGGACGAAACTCGGTATACCAAGTCTATTTGGTATAAGGAAGAACTGATTAAATTTTGGATGAAATCTATTGACAACTGTTGCCATGGCAACCAATTGATGAAATACTTGGCCGGAGGTATGCGCTCATACTGAGTGCATATATATATATATATATATATATATATATATATATATATATATATATATATATATATATATATTATATATATATATATTATGTGTATATGTATATATATATATATATATATACGTATATTTGATGAAATATTCGGGCGGAGGTATGCGCTCTACTGAGTGCCCCCCCCCCCTCCCCTATTTAACTTAGTGTATGTCTTTGCTTCACTTATTTCCATCACCAATCATGCTTCAATCATATGCCTCTATTTTCACCATCACTGTCATCGTTCCTGAATCACGTCATTTCTGTTGGTGACGATAATAGAAACATCTCCCAACGTTCTTCACCCGCCGGGAAGGGGGGACACAGGGCCACCGCCCTAACGGATCTAATTAAGGGTTATTTTCCGACCATTACACACGCACTCGTCTTCCCAAGCGCCCCTGGTGACGTCCACCGAGCCTTTCTCAAACGTCCTCACCCTTTCCCTTGAGGCTTGGCGTGGGAAATACGGGGAGTGAGTTGTCACCATGTCAACACAACCAATATTCCCGATTGCTGCCTCCGGAGTGGAGTTGCGAGGGGTGATTGAAAGGTGTTATGGAGGCGTCGTAGTAAAAATATCAGTTCGATGAATCTTCAGGAAATGGTCAAGGATATGAATACGGAGAAAATTAACGGAGGTTGTATGTTACAAAATAGTTAAGCAAAAAGTAAATAAACCGAAGAAAAAAAACTTCATTCAATGCCCTAGATGAGCCCCGCAGGAAAACAAACGAATATAACATATAAAGGAAGAAAGAACATCCCTTATTTTCCGCGTTTGTCAATTCACATTTCATTCATTCATTCATTCATTCATTCATTCGCATGTATTTTTATCTACACTAATTATTTAGTTATTTTTTTATCAACCAATCTATCTACTTTGTGTTTGTTTTCATTATTTTTGTTTGTTTTTTGTTTGCCTTTTTAATGTACTTGCTTTTTTTACTTCTTTTTTATCTCTTGCTGAATTATATACTTTATTTACGTTTATATTGATCCACTTTATTTATCACGCTGATGCTTGTGTTATGCTCACATGGGCGTTCATGCATCGCTGTTGTTCCCTTATTAATTAACGTGAAGATGAACTGCATGTATGTATGTACAGTACGTACAACGGGTGGGCGGCGCAGGTGAGGGCGTGAAGCCGCTGAGTTTGTAAACCCTCGACGTGTATTAAGGTGAAGAGACTTAGTGGTGGATTGGAGACTTACATGCGAGTCAGCAGTCCGCCCAACACACACACACACAGTCACACACACACACACACACACACACACACACACACACACACACACACACACACACACACACACACACACACGCACGCACGCACGCACGCACGCACGCACGCACGCACGCACGCACGCACGCACGCACGCACGCACGCACGCACGCACGCACGCACGCACGCACGCACGCACGCACGCACGCACGCACGCACGCACGCACGCACGCACGCACGCACGCACGCACGCACGCACGCACGCACGCACGCACGCACGCACGCACGCACGCACGCACGCACGCACGCACGCACGCACGCACGCACGCACGCACGCACGCACGCACGCACACACACACACACACACACACACACACACCTGCATAACTGCATAACTCAAGTATTTAACAATAGGACTACAATCAGATATTGCACGACAACGATTAATGAAACAAAGACAACCGTAACGTGAATACATTAAATTATATTTAGTTGTCCTTACCCTCAACGAATAGCCCAGCAAGCAACTTTGCAGTTCCAAGTAAAGCTCATACAATCTAAAAAATGTTGTATATATAGTTTATAGTGCCGAGGAGAAGGTACAGGCAGAGGACCATAATGGACACCAAAAGCTTATGACATACTGGTAAAGGAGGAATAATAAGTTTCATCATAATTGAGCAGATGTGTCGTCTCGTAAGCCGCATAAGCTCATTGGCCGAAGAAATAATCCTTTACCATCTAATTGAAAAAATTACTTGAAGAGAATGAAAATTAGAATAGCACAGAAAATATTCAGTAGAATAGCAATAGCCTATCCGATGAGCTACAGAAGCACTGGGAAGCATTACAGCTTCTTCACCACCCGAAAAATATTGCAATGGTAATTATCCTTAATGCTGGAATAAGACTCCTATTAGCGTGATTTTATGAAGATCAAAATGTGCGTGAACTTTTACTTCCATTTTCTGCTTATTCTGATTCTCTCTCTCTCTCTCTCTCTCTCTCTCTCTCTCTCTCTCTCTCTCTCTCTCTCTCTCTCTCTCTCTCTCTCTCTCTCTCTCTCTCTCTCTCTCTCTCTCTCTCTCTCTCTCTCTCTCTCTCTCTCTCTCTCTCTCTCTCTCTCTCTCTCTCTCTCTCTCTCTCTCTCTCTCTCTCTCTCTCTCTCTCTCTCTCTCTCTCTCTCTCTCTCTCTCTCTTTCATAATCGTAGAAAAAATACTCTTCTCTTAATAGCTGCCCTCTCCCTCCTCCCCTTTCTTCTCCTTTCTCTCCTCCTACACCTTTCTATCCCTTTCCCTTTCATCCTTCTTTCCCTCTTTTCCCTTCCTCCTCCTCGCCTTTGCCTTTCCTTTTTTCATTCTCCACCTCCTTTTCACTCTCCATTCCCTTACCTCTTCCTCTCTTCTTCTCTCTCTCCTTATCTCCACCGCTCATATTTTCCCTTTCTTCTCTTCTCTATATTTCCCATTTCTTTCTTTAGTCTTGTTTTATCATAATTCTCCTCTCCTTCACCTCATGCTACATTCACTTACTCGCCTCTCCTCTCCTACTTATCTCCCCATCTTCTCACTCTCTAATTCCCTCGTTTCCTCCCCAATGGCTGCGAAAGAGCAGAGCCGAAGTATAATAATTTCCAATCCTGTAATCCCATTTAGTCCTCAACATTTCTCCTCCAAATGACCTCGTTTGGTGCATCAGTGACGCTGTTTGACCTAGACGACTTCTGACTTCTGCTTTGGCCTCTCGTTCCTCTCATTTCTTACCACGCTTCCACTCCATATTCAACCGGTCTTGTCTTGATACTTACTTATCATCGTTCGAATTTCTTTATCTGTTTTTATTTTTATCATGGGTATCAGGTGAGGTAGAAATGGGCTGCTTATGAGGAAAAACTGAAAAAGGAGTAATTTCCCTCTCCGTCCCTTATGTCTTCTCCTGTTCCTCTCCTATTCCTTCTCCTTCTCTTCATCTCTTACTGCTCTTCCTTTTTCTTTCTCCTGCTTTTTTCCTCCTGTTTCTTAATGAGGTCAAAGACGTTGAATGAATTATTTTATAAAACTCTAGTGTTTAATGAGGCGCGAAATAATTATTAAATATATCTTGTATTGCTTTATTAGGAGTGTTATCATTGATATTATCGTTATTGTCATCATTATCATTATCATCAATGTTATCGTTGTCATTATTGGTATTATCTTTACTACCACCACCACCACCTGATCGTATCATGTGTCAGGGAAGGTGTCGTGTAAAGGACAGTGTGATGTTAAACGTGAAGGGATGTGTTGGGGAGCAGGAGGGGAAGGGGGTATGATTGTGATGGTGGTGTTAGGGAGGAGAAATGAGGAAAAAGGAGAGAGAGAGAGAGAGAGAGAGAGAGAGAGAGAGAGAGAGAGAGAGAGAGAGAGAGAGAGAGAGAGAGAGAGAGAGAGAGAGAGAGAGAGAGAGAGAGAGAGAGAGAGAGAGAGAGAGAGAGAGAGAGAGAGAGAGAGAGAGAGAGAGAGAGAGAGAGAGAGAGAGAGGAGAGAGAGAGAGAGAGAGAGAGAAAAAAAAACATAACCATAACCATACTCATTAATTAACCAGGGTGTTTGTGGGGAATACAGAAACCACACGATTCCACAGGTATAGACAGAGGAGGGCCAGGGTGAAGGTTAACATGAAGGTCGTACTGGAAAGATAAGTGCAAGAATAGAGAGAAAAAATCGTCTTTTCCTATAAATAGTAATTTTGACGACTGGTATAACTAAGTTGGCGAGGGGAGATAATAGAGGAGCAAAGGGGCGAGGGAAAGAAGGGGAGGAAAAGGAGGTGAAGGGAGACACAAAAGGTTACGCTGCTTTTGTTACATTACTCTTCGTTTCTAGGTCGTTTCCTGTGATACTTTCTATTCATATTCCTCCTCCATCTATTCTTCCTTCTCATCGTCCTCTTCCACATTTGCATTTTAGTTCGTCCTTCACAAACCATATTCCTCTTATTTTTCTTTCCTTATTTTCATCTTCATTCCTTCATTTCTCCTTCAAGCTCCCATGCTACTTATCTCCTCCTCCTCCTCCTCCTCCTCCTCCTCCTCCTCCTCCTCCTCCTCCTCCTCCTCCTCCTCCTCCACTAAGTTTTACCTCCATCTTCACCGTCATTCTCCACTCGGCATCTCTAGATACCTCCACTTAACTCACCGCTTTTTCCCCCTCCTCTTCCTCCTCCTCCATTCATTCATTCCCTTCATCCCCTCCTGCATCACGTGTCCTTACTGTTTGCTGCATCGGATAATATTTGCACGACGGTTGTCTCAGCAATGATTAAAGGACATCAATAACTAACCTGCACTATATCGAGAACATATTTTTATTTTCCAGTCTATCATTGCTGTTATCAACGACACTCACCTCTTCAAAGGTGTCAAGAGAAAGTACTGAGAAAGTCACGAACTTGGTAGATTTCTTGGTAGATTTTTTGTGTTTGCGTATATTATATTTTGTATATATGACTGTGATTGGCTATGAGATGATTCACATTGTTCGCTCGTCATACTG
>JACEEZ010025209.1:126047-186047 GCA_016584305.1 Chionoecetes opilio | reverse complement strand
CACACACACACACACACACACACACACACACACACACACACATACACATACATACACACACGACAAACTCTATGCACAAGTAAATAGGGCACACCATTCGCCTTTTTCACTATAACATAATGGATACACAAGGTAGCCTTTCAACACACTCACACTGCTTTGTCACTTCGACCATCGAGACCCAGAGCACTCAAGGTCACTGTATTCTTTCCCCTGCAGGAACACGAGCCGCTACGCGCACCAGCCAGGCCGCATCGAGGATTACGTCCCCGGCTATTCTTCACTCGCCGAGAAGGAGCTAAAGAGGGTGAGTGGGCCTGAGAGGGGAAAAGGGAGAGGGAATCATCGTATTAAGTAGGCATTAATGTGGAGAAAGGGGAAGGGAGCCTTAGGAGTGAATAGGCATGCAAATGGATAAGGAAAAAGGAGAATAGTGAATTGGGATAAAACTAGGGCCAGAGATAAGTCGTGGAGGGAGGTAAGGTAATGAGACTGAAACAAGAGAGAGGGGGGATGGGGAGGGAGGGAGGATGAGTGAAAGTTTAGGAAGTGTAGAGGATGCAGTTGATTTGTGTTACAAGGTAGTAGTGGTGCGGAAACTGATAATGTCAGATGATGATGATAGTTGTGGTGATTATGGTGGTGATGAGCGCACAAGTTGGAATGAGAGAAAGGGAAAGTGAAGTAGGACGAAAGGAAAAGCGTGAAGAAACGAGAAAGAAAGAGTAAAAAGGGAGTAGGTAGAAAAACTTGATAAATTTTAGAGAATGGAAAGAAAAACTGAATTAGGGAAACTTGGAAAAGTGTGAAGAGAGAGATGTAGATTAATTAAGGAAAGAAGGAAAATATCATAAGGAGTTGTAGCACAGGGATGGAGAAGAAATGAGTAGAATGATATGAAGCGATAGCAAAGAAATAGGAAGAACAGGAAGGTATATGTAGAGAAAAAGGAGAGGTGTAGCAGAGGAAGAAAGGAAAGAAACTTCAGCAAAGATAAAGAGATAAGAGAGAGGAAGAAGAGGTAGAGCAGCGTAGGTGGTACGCCCTTGTTGTTGTCTTCTCCTAATTAATCACCACTATGAACATGATGCTAGACTTCCCGCGTGTGTTTGCTTGAGGCGCTGAGAGAGATGGAAAAGGAGGAGGAGACAAGGAAGGATGAGGGAGGGAAGTATGGGAGAGGATGTAACGAGTGGAGCAACTGGGGATGCTAGGAACGTTGGAAGACGGTGATAGTAGTACAGTTGGTTCTATAGATGTTCCATGACAGACGTAGAGAATTACGTAATGAGGTCAATAAAAATGCATTAAGACCGTGAAAGTGAGGCTCGAGTGCCTTGGAATATCTTAAAGGAAAATGGGAATGAGTACACGAGTAATATATGTTCATCAAACTCCAGAGACAGACAACTATTCAGATAAGCTAATACGAAACAAGTTAGCAAACCAAATAATTCAACACCGTCAAATTATTGATTTAAAAAACTACCACACAATTCAGTTATTAAACACCACCTTTTTCCTTCATGATAATGTTTTAATATTACAAGTTCAAGGTCACGGGGACAAGGGTAGAGGGAGGCAGGAATCTTTGAATATATCGGCATGATGTAGGGTGGAGGGGCTATGGGGTGAGTATTTGAAGGAGTAATAGGGATTATAAGGGCTTAAACCTCTAAAGTAAGCTGGATTGAAGGAGAGGATTACAGTTACCATGGTGGGATGCAGGAAAAGAAATCACCCTACATATACCATGGAGAAGGAAGGAGATTTTAGAGCATTCAAGGTAGGAGAGAAATAAGAGGTAGAATATAATAGTGAAGGTAGTTGCGGGTCGGAGGGAGGAAAGTGGTGTGGTGAGTGAGTGAGGGTTTTGTCAATGTGCGTGTGTATATCCTATTTTCTTCACTTGACAAGGACGCCGCTCTGGTGGACGTGAATACAAGGATCCCAAAGGTATTATTGCTATCCTGTACTACCTGTCATGCTACTGTACTTGATGTCACGTAAATTTTCATACAATATATGCATTTTGATAGTCACCATTTACTTTTTTTTCTTCTTCTAAGATAATATCAATGATCAAGGAGTTGACTTGTCCCTCCAGAGTTGCTAATTTTTGCAGATTAAATAATTTTTGTAATTATATTATTCATTTCTTAATTTAGGTTAATTGGTTATTCAGTTGTTGATTTTCCTCTGGTTTGACTGTCAATTATATTATTTTTTATGTTTAATAGTTAGTTTCCATCGCCTGGCTGCATGGGAATGATTTAGTCCTGATTATTTTGATGTAGTTTATCTTTTTTACTTATCTTAGCACCCACATAGTTTGCGTGTATATGTAAATGTTGTTGTTAATGTTGTAAAGTGTTATTGATTTTGTGTGGTGTGTGTGTGTGTGTGTGTGTGTGTGTGTGTGTGTGTGTGTGTGTGTGTGTGTGTGTGTGTGTGTGTGTGTGTGTGTGTCTGGTGTGTGATTGTGTGCGTGTGTGTGTGTAAGTGTGTGTGTAATGTACGTGTGCGTATGTGTGTGTGTGTGTGTGTGTGTGTGTGTGTGTGTGTGTGTGTGTGTGTGTGTGTGTGTGTGTGTGTGTGTGTGTGTGTGTAAGTGTGTGTGTGTAAGTGTGTGTAAGTGTAAGTGTGTGTGTGTTGTGTGTGTGTGTGTGTAAGTGTGTGTATGTGTGTGTGTGTAAGTGTGTGTGTCTGTGTGTGTGTGTGGTGTGTGTGTGTGCGTGTGCGTGTGCGTGTGTGTGTGTGTGTGTGAGTGAGTGAGTAGGTGAGTGAGTGATGCGAAAGAGAGTCCCAAGAGACAGGAAAGCATTCATCAGATCAGTACGGGACGAAGAGAGGGATTGGTAGTGCAAGATGATTGAGAAATTGGGGAGAGAAGGACGCTTGAAACGAACAAGAGTTAGAAGACTTCTAGAGCTCGTTTGATGATACATAAGGATGAGTTAACATATTTAAAAGGAGTGAATGAGGCAAATTGGAGAGAGGAGAGAACTAGGCAGACCAGGAGGGCTGAAAAACGAGTAGCTACTCGTGATAAGATTTAACATACAAAACATTAGTTCATGATCGCTGAAAGGAAAAGTAATGTGTGTCGCCAAGGTGCTTAGTTTGTTCTGAAACATGAGGTAAGGCGCCGCTTATTGGCGAGTCGATAACCGTGGATTTGCGTGAGGAAACTAAGTTTTGAGAAACAACAATGAGGAGGTAAATGTTTTGGCTGTTATGAGGTAGGACAAGGAAAGATTTTAAGAAGAATGTGATTGTCGTGAGGCAGGCTGGATGAGTTTACTGATGTGGTATAAGGCTGAGATCCAAGAACAGTGAGGATGGACGAGGCAGGATGAGTCAGTTTTATAATAATGTATGATGTATGATATGGCTTTGGTGAGGCATGCACTGCAGACAAGAGAGTGTAAAGTTTTGTGATGAAAATGGCTGTAGGTGCGATGTGGTAGGTTGAGGCAGGGTATGTCGTGAGATTTGTTGTGAGGTAGAGTGAAGGTTATGGCCATGAGTGTGCATGGAGGCAGGCTGAAGCAGAGTGAGTGTGTCGTGACGTGGAGCGAAAGAAGACGACACTCAACACCTTGCACACTGCCCGTCGCCTCATTCACACTGTTCTCTTCTCTTCCATGTTGCCACCAGAACCCGGACGCTGACATTTTACTAGAGGTTGGTTGTTCCTCTGTGCATACTTCTTCCTGATCTTTCCTCTTTTTTTCATATTTTTTTCTATTTAATCCTCACTTCCTACTTTCCTGCTTCAGCTTCCTTCTTTCTCATTCTTTCCATTTGGGCTTTTTCCTTTCTCTGCTTTTGGTTATTCTGTCTTTTTCTCCTTTCCTGAGTGAGCTTTCCTTCTTGCGACGCAACTTTCCTCTTTCATGTACTTTCCTCCTTCGCGTTACTTCACGTCTGTCTATTGTTTGTGTGCGTGTTATTGTAGCCTTAACTTTACTTTCTTTAGTATATGCAAATCTCTCTCTCTCTCTCTCTCTCTCTCTCTCTCTCTCTCTCTCTCTCTCTCTCTCTCTCTCTCTCTCTCTCTCTCTCTCTCTCTCTCTCTCTCTCTCCTCTCTCTCTCCTCTCTCTCTCCTCTCTCTCTCTCTCTCTCTCTCTCTCTCCTCTCTCTCTCTCTCTCTCTCTCTCTCTCTCTCTCTCTCTCTCTCTCTCTCTCTCTCTCTCTCTCATACCACTTAACATATACCATTACTCACAATCTTCCTATTTCTATATCACACAAACTGATGCTTCATAATCACACTCAGCAAGAGCTTTCAATGATTTTTTGTGTGATATTTAGTTTTCTTTAATTTTCTTTACTTAAAAGTTTGGTTTTAAAAGGTAATTTATTTTTTCTATGAGAATCTTAACTATAGTATTTCATAACATCCGGGCATTGATTTAAGTTTGATATATCCTGAAGTGTTGGCCTGATAAATGCATAACTGTAATAGTGATATTGAAATTTTTTTTACCAATCTGATTTGTGTTGCGTAAGCTGCTGTTAACTCCAGCTCGGCTATACAATAAATTAATGGTAAACTAACGGCTTGCAGTGGTGATAGTAGTAGTAGTAGTACTAACAATAACAATGTTAATAGTAATAATGACAGTATAATGAGAAATAATGATGATTACTAATGATATTTAACGTTGATAAATAGTAAGAGTCAATTTAAGGCCCTAAACACCCACATTACCCTGGAGGTTCAAGCACCCCCCCCCCTCCCCCGCCGCCCTCCATTAGTAGATCTCCACCTCGGCTTCCCTTGGACGGGCATTTCGAAGAGGTGCGAGGAGTGGCTGCCCGTAACGCGTCCTTTGCTCCATCTCGTTTCAGTCACATTCGCAGGAGCCGCCGCCGGTGTCCGTCAATCATAGGTTTGGGTCACAGAAGATGTCAATGACCCAGTGAGTATAATGGAGTTTGTTGTTATAGACTCACTGTTCCTGTTGGCTATTTGGTAGTTCACCTATTTTCGTTTATGTTATGTTTTGTTCACGGTCAATATCATCAAAAAGATATTATTTTAATTTATACCATCATTAGGACACTGTAATGGCGTTGTGGGGCTTTTATTGATCTTTTATAGCGTTGCAAATTAATGTAAGGGAAATAAATGCGAAAAAAGAATTGTAATCAGTTTATGTTGTGCCGTCATTTCACATTACATTGACAATATAATACTGAGTAGCTATCCTCCCGCCCTCGCAGTGCCCTGAAAGAATCTGGATACGAAAGCGACAGCACACTAGTGTTCAAGAAGCGAGAGGACGCCCGCCGCCTCGCCCCCGACCCTCGCAAGACCAGCCAAGCGTACCGCCAGGTGAGGATTTGCAAGTCCTCCTTCTCCAGAGGCACGACCTGTAAACAAATCAGATACACATTGTCACTTTCAATAATGACACGCCTCGCAGCAAAGATTAATGTGTACGCAGAGTCAACTACTAAACTTTGCTCGACTGCATTGCTTCTCTTTTCTCTGCCGCCATTTAAGGGTTCAAGGACACACAAATCTGAAACAGTCTGTGGGTTCCTTTCTTCACCTTCCTTATTGTCTTTTAGTATCTCAGCCGTGACAGAGGCAGGGAGGAAAACGGACATGAACTAGTCATTCAGATTACGTACAATGTAGAGTGTTACCACGTACACGGACCATATCAGGGTTTGTAGAGGTCGTGTTGTGTCGTAAGATTATTTCATGTACACTTCATTACGTTTTCCTTAACAATCCTGACGTATGCTTTACACTTGTCTCTTATTCATGATCTAAATTGTACCAGATATTTCTGCCCATCAGTTACAAGGAATTTTTCTCGTCAGTTACTTTATTTTTTTTTCTTTGTGTCATTTCCTGTCGTATAGTGTAGTAATAAATCCTCGTATTGCATTAATATTACGCAATGTTTTAGAACGTGAGGTCAAGCTTTGTATATATGTTCGTGTGGATGTACGTAAATGTGTGTGGTGTGTGTGTGTGTGTGTGTGTGTGTGTGTGTGTGTGTGTGTGTGTATGTGTGTGTGTGTGTGTTAAGTGAGTGATTGAGTGAGTGGTGAGTGAGTGAGTGAGTGAGTGAGTGAGTGAGTGAGTGAGTGAGTGAGTGTGTGTGTGTGCGCAATGTTCTAACACAGAGAGAGAGAGAGAGAGAGAGAGAGAGAGAGAGAGAGAGAGAGAGAGAGAGAGAGAGAGAGAGAGAGAGAGAGAGAGAGAGAGAGAGAGAGAGAGAGAGAGAGAGAGAGAGAGAGAGAGAGAGAGAGAGAGAGAGAGAGAGAGAGAGAGAGAGAGAGAGAGAGAGAGAGAGAGAGAGAGAGAGAGAGGAGGAGAGAGAGAGAGAGAGAGAGAGAGAGAGAGAGAGAGAGAGAGAGAGAGACGACTGATATACCACCTCATTCCTTCAGATCCAGCGAGGAGGCGACATCCCATTCACTGGTTTGCAGAAGCCCAATCCCCCCAAACCCAAAGGTAAAGTGTCTTCTCCCCTCCGTCCCCTGTCCATTCTCTTCCCTCCTTTCTTCCCTCCCTCTTAAACATAGTTCAGTCCCCCTCCATATCTGTGTTAATGTTCCTTCCCATCCCTCTTCCTTCCATTTGCATCGCCCTCCCTTCTCCTTGTGAGCCCACCGAGTGTCCCGTAAGTTGTGGATCCCACTGTGTCCTCCCCAAGACCACCAAGTCACAATGAGTCCTGGAAGGGGGACTCTCAGGGCATCAAGCTTGTCTTTCTTTCCTTTGTTGTTTTTGTGTGTTATATTAATGGTCATATTTGCTTAAAAGTTTACATTGTGTTTGATTGCAGTGTTTGATTCACAATTTTCATGCTTAGTTTTGTTTGTTTCTTCCACTAAATTGACTAATTTAATTTTGCTGTAAACTGTGTTATGAAATGTTGTGATTTAATCTAAACAGTTATGTTGTCCGCCACCACCCTCCACTCACCGCCTCCACCACCACCAACACTAATGTCACCACCACCACCACTTCCCTCCTTTCTTTCCCACTCGTGGCTGTCGGGAAGGTTATCTGCAAACTCTATTTATCTATCCCGAGTGTTCGTTGTTCGGGGGCCACCTCCTTCAGGAGGCCCACCTGGAGCCTGGTGGTAGGAGTCTTGATGAACCTTTTTCAGTCTCTTCTCTTTGCCATCATTCCTATATTTCTTTTCGAACTCACAAAAACACTTGAATGATTCATGGCTGAATTATTTTTCTTTTTAGCACTGAATGGCACGAGCTCACCAATAAGTATTTATGGCCATTGCCACTTCGCATGGCTATTTTTTTTTTTTTTTTTTTTATTTGTGTGTGTGTGTGTGTATCTTCACATTGTTCAATATTCACCTCAGCTGTATGGCCTGCCTTTCGCCCTCTCCAACACTTATTTTGTTCATTGCAATGGCACTGAAGCCAGTCACTATCAACACCACCTACCCAACCACCACAACCACAACCTCCACCACAGTTTTTTCTTTAATTATGTAATAAAGGTTTGTACATTTTTGTAACGTCTTTCACTTTTTGCTCAATTATGAAATAAAGTAATTGCTTTATACTTCACTCTACTTGATACAGTTCCCAGATACATACTATACTGCCCTCAGGGAAATCTTTGTCTTAGATAGTGGCAAATCGCTGCACCCCCCCCCCCCCCTCCACTCTTGTATTCAATGTTATCCCAGTTGACTGACCACCTTGAACACACGCGACCCCACACTACTACTACAAATATACGCACCCCCCACATTACTACTTTTACAAACCCATGCTGCCCCCACATTACTACTACTATAAACATATGCAGCCCCCCATAGCACTACTCCAAACACATGCAAAACCTCACATTTCCCCTGCAAACATGACCCTAACATCTTATCTACCGCCCATTTTCTTTTTTTCACCGTAAGTTCCCTGAGCCCCGCCACCTCGTAGTATTCAAACACGACTCCACCCTTCCCTCCTTCCAACCCCCCTTCACTTCCACCCTTCCTTCCCACCTTCCCTCCCACCTTCTGCTTCATTTCCTCCTGCACTGACTTTTCTCCGTACCCGCACCCTTCCAAGAGCATGCACGCGTCGATTCAGCGCAGGAAGCCGCTCAGCTGAGACATTGTAAATACACTCTCGTGCCACCCGTGGCTGCATTGCAAGCACAAGTAGACCGTATGTGTGCACAGTGAAGCACTTATCGCAAAAAAAAGTAAGCAAAGTTGAAGAAAATGCACGCCAAGATTGCCTGTAGAAGCACAGACCCACTTCGTTGGATTTTTATTTCTGTAGAGTTGATAATTTCGCCTGAGAAATGCCACATGAGCACTGTTTCTCTGACGCTCCTCACCTCTGCGCTGCCGCTTCCTCCACGAGGCATGAGCACAGAATATATGATAGAACAGCTTACACCAGAAATGCACAAGACTAGAAGGCCCTAACGAAGCTCCCCTGCACCCAAATGTGAATTGAGAGGAGCGAGAGGTTTCATGACGTCCTTCTTCCAGAGGAGTACTACGTGGTGTACTCTGATCTCGACATCGGCCTTCATCACCCATCCCTCGCCGACTTGTTCCTGACCTGCGGTTTAACACAAGCCATGGCGCCCCCTACCAAGCCTCCTGTGCCCACGTTCGGTGAGAGGAAAAGGTCGGCTCCCTCTAGGGTTGTTGTGGCCCCGTCGCCGCCGCGCCGCATCTCGTCCAAGTGGCATCCGTCCCTCATGAAAACAAGCAAAGATCGCCCGCCGGTGCCCTCCGCGAGGTCCACCTCAGCGGAGCGTGTTCGAGAGACTCGGGCACTGTATTCTACATGGCACCGAGAGAAGGTGGCTCGATCCAGGGAGAAGCTCGGCGCCTCTAACACTAAAACCACTTCGCTGGGACGGACGCTCTCTGCTGCAAAACAAACACAGGAAGTAAGAGAAAATTTTTTGAAGGGACGCCGAACTGTCTCCGAATCTCGTTTTACCATCGAGGATCGGGAAAACTCGCCTCCGAGAAGGACAGGGGCTCCAACCAAGATAAAGTCTCCCCTCAGGCACTATGAAAGTCGGGACAGACTACACTACAACCCCTCCCAGAGGGATGCACTCAGTGACAGGAACCTGCCTTTCAAACAGCATGATCATGTGGCTCCACTTGCCTCAGGCCACAGCAGGTCTCTCAGCGCTGATGCCTCAAGAAAGTGGTCCAGTGCTTCGGCAGACAGTGGCCGTAACGTGATGCGCCACACAGTCAGCAGCATGAATAAAATCAAACGGACGTCACTTCAGCAAAACCATGTCGATGGATCATGTCAGCCGTCCCGCAGCAGTAGCGCAGACAGTACTTGCAGGAATCGACGAAGCAGTTGTCTATCCCCCGAGCCCCAGCCTCTAATTCGGAAATCCCCAGTCACGAGGAAGGACAGCCGTTCTCGTGGGTCTCCTTACTCCGACGTCTCCATCGAGTCACCAGACTACAAAAAGCTGAAACAGAGCGAAAGTTTTGACACCACCCAAAGCAACGAAACTGGCTACTCAAGTATGATCGATCTCTCTCCCTCGCCAACACTTGAGAAAAAAAATATTGTTGAGGACAGTGAAAAGCGACCAAGACAGAGATCAGAACCCCCGCCCCCACGATCTCAATCCTCTCCTATCCGTCGCTCCCGTTTCTCCGGGTCTTTCGTGGAGCAACGCGATAAATGGGAAGCCTTGATCCGCGGAGACATCATCAGCGGGCGTTTGTCACGCAGTACCTCCCGCAGCACCTCACCTCTCCGCTCTTTGCAGTTAGTACGAGCAGTGAGCAGCAGTTTTAGGGACATCCCTGCGGAAGTTGCTGCTTCCAGCCCTGTGCCACGGCGTAGCAGGTCACTGGAATTCCTCACTCCTTCCCCCCATTCCCACCCTCACAGGTATCGCCAGTACATCCTCGAGCTTAAGAATGCAGCTCCGAGGAACGCCCGGATCTCACAACTCAGACGACTATTTACATCTCTGGAGCGCGCCCATCGTCTTGAGCGCTCTGTGAGCAGCGTGGAACTGTCCGCCGCTGAGAGCAGATCTCATGCGATAATAGACTTCGAGACGTGGAAGGGACTGCGAGAGAAGGAGAGGAAAGCTCTGGAGTATAATGTCTTGTTGAAAGAGTTGAATGTTGCCCAGAGAGAAAAGGAATTCCTCTACAAAGTGACGCCAGAAAAAAAGTGGGCAGGTGACTGCCGGCTAAGGGGGAGGGATGCACATGTCACGGACCTACGTGATAAATTTTCCTCCATCTCTGACAACACCTCAGAAGTCACCTATAAGCGACGTCGTGAAATCGAAAACTCAAAGGACACGTACCGTGGTCTTTGGCGAGGATCGTCAGTGCGCGACCTTTCCAGCATGTATCAGGATCCCGAACGCCGCCGCAGTAGCAAGCGGGGCTCTAGTCTGAGTCTTTCCCGTGAAGACTCTGGTTTAAGATCCCGAGGATTGTGGACCAGTCTCAGTCTGGAGCAAGTGAATGCGTTCCGGGACCACCTCGCAGAGATTTACGGGTCGATGCAGAGCATACGTTCATGGAGAGAAAGGAAGCAGAGAAATCACGATAAAGGCCAGCATCGAGCTCAACGGGAACTTTCTAGCCACAAAGTGGACGTGGCAGAGACTGGGCGCGCCCTGGCAGATAAATTGCGCACACTGCATGGTCGTGCACCCTCTGAGCCTTCAAAACGATTTCCAGCCAGGCAGTCGTCACCCACACGCGCCACAAAAAGTACTAGCAGCCTTCCAAACGTCGAGGACCAGAGGCGACAGCTATCAAAGCAGTTGTCTATTGAATTTCAAGAAAAGGTTATGGAGCAGAAGTCAAGTAAAGGCGTTGCATCTGCCCCAGGCACTCTGGACACACTTCCTGTCCCGGAGGTGTCACTGTCTATTAGCCCTGAGAGCCTCTCACGATCCTCACCACGCACTTGCTATTCTCTTGATATATCAGACTCTTCAGAACCTAACTCTCTTAACTCGGACCAGTTGCTGCTGGTGGTTCAGAAGCCTTGTAAGTCTGGTCGCAGCCATAGCCTCCCGCCTGATCCCGAGCTAGCCAGCGACCCTGAGTCGAGCGACTCTGAGATGTCAGTGAGAACCGTTGTCCACAAGGATGTCGCAGGAAAGGTTAAATTCTTTGAGAAGCGAGCACGTCGCAACTCGAGGTCGTCAGAGCGACACTCTTCTCGTGGTAGCCAGCTTAACGTGGACGAGGTGCCTCATTATGCCACCCTCCCATCCCGTCTAAAGCAGCAGTCCCAGAACAAACTCCTCTCCCCAAACTACCTCCCTGAGCGATCTGTCTCATCCGTAAATCTGAACAGCAAAGCAGACGTCGCCTTGCAGGCGTGGCAGATATATGACAAGACAAACCCTGTCAGTGGGTCCTCGATGCAACGCTTGACCGAAACATCGATGGAACAGCGGGATCAAAGAAATCCGACTTCCCATTCAAGATCATATTTATATAACGTCAAGACGGGTGATGTCAACAGACTAAAACATCGATTTGAGAGCCCCGAGGACGCTAGGCGCCGTACCAGATCACTGCCCAACGTGAACGGTTCTCTGTCACGAGTAACGCCGACGGGAAGAACGATTGTGCGAGGCCAGGAGGCGGGCGACGTGCAGTTTATGAAAGCTAGATATGAGACTCCGAGGCGATCCCGCAGCCCCGAGAGGTGGCAGCCGGTAAGAGATGAGTATTTGCCTAAGTCAAAGCTGACGTCAACTATGCAGACTCTGGCAAGCCGTTCCCCATCGTTCCTGGAGCCCGATACTATTGAAAGACTTGCTCGGAGGGATTCTGTAGAGAAAGCTGTGCTGCGCCGCGTCTACACAGGTACTGTAGAGGCCTCCGTCGATCGTCTAGAAAGGAAAAGGCAGGAGGCGGGCTCAGGGTTGTCCATTATCGGCCAGATGTATACTTCCACGCCCTCAATGAACGAGCTCGCAAACATGGCTCCCCTCATCCCTCCGCGTCCACCCCCACCACTTCTAGGCCCACAGAAGCCACAGAGAATGAGCCGCAGTAACCCACAGCCTCTGCTGACTTCAACGCCCACTCCGTCGCCTATTGATGTCCGCATCGCCCACAAACAGCGGGCCTTGAGTGTGCAAGAACCAGTCTGTCCGCCGCCCATCATGGTTCACCCTCCGCCAGGATCCTCGGTCACCTTCTCAAGTCAGTCTGGCCTCTACAACGCTGATGCTCACCGTCCCAAGGCACGATACACTCCACAGGAGTCATATGGGGATGGACCTTCATGCCGAGCCGCTCGTTATGGAGGGCCCACTTGGACGCAGTCATTGGAGCGCCCCCAACGGGTGACTCGCGCCATGACGCACTCTGCGCCTGCAGTTGCATCAGACCGCCATTACCACCATGCTGGCCGCCACTTGTCCCAGACACGGAAAACTTCTCCCGCCGAGTACCACACATACTCCCAGCCATACTCCCACATGACTCATACCTACGCCCATCCCTCACATCAGCGTCAGCCCTACCCGCACCACTCTCACAGTCCAGGGCGGGACCAGAGCTGCAGCAGCAAGGCAGTCTCCTGGAAAGGTGCAAGAATTCTTTTTCATGGTTTAGACATGTCTTTTTGGATTCCTCCTTCCATGGTGGCGGCTTTTCTGTCCCTGGACTATCAATTTCCCCTTCAGCAGTAGGTAGAGCGCCGTCTTTGGCGGCCCCGTCCAACAAACACTTTTAACGTTCTTCTACTTGACTTGAACTATATAACTGTTCCTATGTACTACTCTTTGTTAAATGTTTTTGCTCTACTTTCGTTTCGCGTCGCGAGAAATACTAGGCTTCAACCAACTTACTACAAAAATAATAGCTTTCTTATTAATTAACACAAGGGAACTAACTCAACAAAGAACATACTACGTACTTGCCCGCATCTTGTCTTTCCATCTACAGTGTGTCAGGATGCTAATTGTCTAGTGTTTATTCAACCTACACTTAGCTCTTTTTTGGTAAGTGTATGGAAGTGAGTTGATACCTCGAATTGCGTGTTCCGAAAGTCATGACGAACCACGCTGATGCCGGCAGATAATCTTTCTTTCTCTCTCTCTCTCGCTTTAATTTTGGAACCCCTATTGAATCTATGTTCTAAATTTTTCTTGTATCTTCACACAGCCACTTTATGTTTGTTTCGTCTGTTATAATGATCACCCCTTTCTCCCCTTTTCACTTTATTTCGTCTGCTGTATTTGCCTTTCCTCCATCTCACGATTAGTATCTATTCTCTTTTCTCTATAGTGCTTATCACGTCTACCCTCTCCCCTGTCGTCTTATCGTTCCTTAACTTTTTGGCTTATACAGACAACCGACGTATTTTTTCGCCTCCCTTGCCTTTTCTTCTCTGTTCTTTCAGTTTCTCCCTTCCTGCATTAATAAAGTATCTTTCTCATATCTAGGTAGATCCTTCACTTTGTTTCCCCTCTTCTCATGTTTCCTAACTTCAGTTTTGTCTTCTACTTTTTATTTTTACCCTCTTTACCTCTCACTTTCATCTCTACCCTCCTCTTTCATGTAGTTTCGTTTCTTGACCCTGCCTTCCTCCCACCCTTTGCCCCTTCCTCACCCCCATCATCCCCTCACAGTATCCCTTGTTTGCCCCAGAGCCCCTGATTG
The DNA here is from genome assembly GCA_016584305.1 of Chionoecetes opilio. Lineage (NCBI taxonomy): Eukaryota > Metazoa > Arthropoda > Malacostraca > Decapoda > Majidae > Chionoecetes > Chionoecetes opilio. Next base: position 172,382 of record JACEEZ010025209.1, on the reverse strand, counting down.
GTCCTCTCCCGTTCCCTTACCTGTCGGCGGCGCAGCGGTCACCACCCGCTCGGCCAGGTAATGAAGGCTGAACATTGCCTCACCTGTTAGCCGCCTTGCAACCTGGCTAGTGGGTCCATAACCTGGCTAGTGACTGCAGCATAACTAGTGTAAAAAGGATAATCTGGCTATCTATTCGGGAGTCTGCAACATGGTTTCAAAACTGCATGCAACCTCGTCTTCGTGTGTGTGTGTGTGTGTGTGTGTGTGTGTGTGTGTGTGTGTGTGTGTGTGTGTGTGTGTGTGTGTGTGTGTGTGTGTGTGTGTGTGTGTGCGTGTGTGTGCGTGCGTGCGTGCAGTTGCGCTTACGTGTGCATCGATCAGTATCAGTGCCAGTTTGTCATTGTGGGGAATCAAAATATTATCTCGCGTCACTTGGTTGCTTATGTTGTAGGCTACTGTATATGTGTGTCATTGTAGGTTCAATTTTTAACGAACACAATTTCATTGCCTCCCTATATAACGAGCCATACTAAACACCCTTGCTATGTGCTATGTATGTTGACAAACTTGAGTATTACGTGAGTGGCTATCTGGTATGTAGTGGTGTGGGTTGTGTTGCAACTGTTGTTGTTGAAGCTGTGGTGCAGATTTCCCTTCCCAAAGCCGTGTATATAACAATGGAGCAGACCAAGTGCGAGTAATGGTATAATTTGTAAGCTACATTAACCCTCCTCCTGCCCGTCCTTCCTGCCTCCCTGCTCTTTCTTCCTCCTTTCCTCCCTCTTATACCGTCCACTGTGTTTCAATAGCAAGTAATAGTAGTAGATATATTCCCTATAATAGTACCAAGAACAGCAACTTGTACAGACGCCATGATGGACTAACATTTTGTTGCTTCGGGTGTGTGTTAATATACCTTCAGTCAAGGCCAGGGAGAAGTACACGACAGAAGTGTGTGTGTATTCATCTAGTTGTCTAGTTGTATTTTACAGGGCCAGAGCAACGCTCGTATGGCCCCGTCTCCATATCAACATTTTTATCATTCATCCTTTGTGTTTAGGGTTGGCCGAAGCCACCACCCCGGGATGAGGGTCACAAACCCCCGGCTGACACCCGGTACCCATTCACTGCTGGGTGGACAGGGGCTGGGTTTTAAGGAAACAGCCCATATGTTTCCGCTCCGCCCGGGGGATCGAACCCGGGACTTCTCGGTTGTGAACCGAGCGTGCTAACCACTACACTACGGAGTACCCAGTGTGTGTGTGTGTGTGTGTGTGTGTATGTGTGTGTGTGTGTGTGTGTGTGTGTGTGTGTGTGTGTGTGTGTGTGTGTGTGTGTGTGTGTGTGTGTGTGTGTGTGTGTGTGTGTGTGTGTGTGTGTGTGTGTGTGTGTGTGTGTGTGAATGTTTTGATTACGTTCTCTTTCTTATCACCGTTCTCGGGTGCGTCTTTTCCTCTCCTCCTCCTGCGCAGTCTCAGTGTACATAGCCCTTGACTCCTCGTCTCCTCCACCCCTGCCGTAGTTCCTCCACCACTGGCAATCGTATACAGTTGATCGAGCCTTTAGTTTGCTCTCATTAGGTTTCTACCAGTGTCCTGTACTTGGACAACTCTGATCCTCATCGCTAGGGCGAGTAGGTATTGGTGGAAACACTTAAGATCTGTAGTAGCTTATATTTGTCGCGGTGAGTCAGGGCGTGAGGGCATGAAAGAGAGGAAGTGGGTAGAGACCAGGTGGCTTTCTGACAAGACTCACTTGCCTCGAGGCTCACATATACTATTTTAGGTACCGCCGCGCCAAGCCTCTCCCCGCTGCCACCATAGCGAGTATGGCACCGTCGCCCTGGCGTCCAATAGTGGTGCGCTCGTACTGAGTGACTGTAAAAAAAAAGAAAAAAAATCATGTCAGGGGTGAACTATCATACGCGCAGTTGGTCGACGAAATTGCAGGGCGCGACGTACTTTCATCCTTTTCTTAAGACGCGTTTGTCTCTCATAATATCATCATAATTATAGCTGCTTCTGGTCGTACTTCCTACCCAGTTTTGGAAATTGAGCGAAGTTTTGAAGTGTTGGGCTAGTCAGAATAACACGCCAAGCAAAAGTTTTCTGATCAGCATCCACGAGCACGTCGGTAGATTTTGATGCTGACAAGGCCAACGGAGTTGTGAGACTGATGGAAAAGGTTTTGCTGTAGTGTTTGTGTCGAACATTCGTTCCGAACTAATTTTACTCTTGTGGGTGGTTTTTGGCAAAGGATCATAGATGTTCGTCTCTAGAGTGGTACTTGTTTTTTTTCACAAGTTCATGAGCGCAGAAATTCATCTTGAGTCTTCCCCTCCCAGACGTGGCGTCAGGCGCGCCAGAAATAGCAATGCTCCGCGCCGTACTAGTCTCCAAGTTTTAAAGTGAATGAGCTAATTTCGATGGCCATCGTTGTTGCCACATGTATAATTCTTGGATCGCAAAGAATAAAGGATGCACACCAATCTTGCAGCTCCTTAGGCCAGCACTCACCGCTGCCAGGACGCGAATGTTAAAGACTTGCAAAAATTTTACTTATGACTGAAACCACTTACGCTTGAATTAAATACTTGGCGCCACCCCCGCCCCCGAGTTGCCGACTCTACTCACGGATAACAATGATAAAACATTTCAACGGCGTCAAGTGCCTGTGATTAGATGCAATCGTTGCGGTAAAGAAACTTATGTAAAAAATATGGTGTACGACAGTACGACTGCTGACTTTACTTTCCGTCAGCCCACATTATTCACCAGTCTCGATAGCAGACATTCAGCCCTTCCTTTGAAGTTTGCACGCCTCTGTTTAGTTCACTGTTGACATTTGGTGAGTGTGGACAGCACGCGGGGCCTGGGGTGCCGCAGTGTGTTAGTCCCTCCACGCAGTGTGTTAGTATAGTACGATAAATGGTGTCGCGCGCCCGTCAGACTTTGTCCTCAACGGTTACTCCCACTGCCCCACAAGATGCCGTACATCAGAGGTATTTCTAATGTCCAGTAGTCCCTTAGTTTGGTGATGGTGTCTAACCTTTGTTTCGTCCTTGACTTAACCACTTCTATATTTTGTTTCATGTCTGTGCTTTACTTTTTTAGGCAAAGACAGTAAGTGATTTTTGCTTTCGCACAAATATTGCTTTTTCAATGTTTTATTTGTTACATTGTCAAAAGATGCTTCACTTAAACCACCTTACATTGAATGGACGCATTAATAAAGCATTTAAACTCTTACCATTGATCTTGCCGTAAAACACATCATACTTAAATATAAAGCTCATGAATATAATAAGTATTAAAAACAAATTAACAATTCGGCTGCCTTGATGCTGCACCGCTTTTCTGTCAGTCATCTGCCAGCCCAAGAAAACACCACGCATGTCGTCATCCGGCAAACACGCCAATGACTGCACGTGGCGTCCATCGCATGAAGATGAACTAAAACGGCATTTTCTAATCATGAGAATGCCGTGAACGATTTGTATATTGGAGAACTGACACTACCGTCCCTTGCAGAGTCGCCATACAAGTATGAGTCCGGGGAGGTGAACATTCACTACCGCACCCCCATCAGAATAGAGCAGAAGGAGTCAATCCCTGAGGAGGAGCTCGCTCGACGCCAGGAAGAGCACATGAGGAAGGTGTATGAGAACGAGCGGCGCAAAAAGTACCTCGCTGAGCTTGAGGACATCGAGCGCCGGAGACACACCGACAACTTTACGTGAGTAGTTAGAGCTTCGAAGAGTTATGTGGGGTATATTTTGACCCTATATGTTATTGCTTTCTTACCGCGGTGGTTGTTTGGTGGCCTGGAGTGGGTGCCCGTCACTTGCATTACTGCTTCTAGGTGGTGTGTGCTGCTGCTTTCCTCATCCCTTATTGCGGTGTGAATGTTACTGTATTACTCCTACCTAAACTCATGTATGAGCAGATTTGGCCATCTTTCATCTCATTGCTTGATAAGATGCATGCCGGTACTGAACACACTGATCTAGGCATGAAAAACGCGTCATGAACTCATTCTTTATCATATATATATATATATATATATATATATATATATATATATTTTATATATATATATATATATATATATATATATATATATATATATATATATATATAATGTAATATTATACTGACTGCAAATGTCTCTCTCGTTTACTTATTATATATTTTCAAAAGGTTTCGATGTAATATTGCTTTAAATCTACATTTATTAAGTCACCACGCACAAGGTGGTTCGTCGCCTCCGTGGTGTAGTGGCTAGCGTGCCTGGCTACGAATCTGTGGGCCCTGGTTCGAATCCGGGCCAGGGCCAGTCGGCGACCAGCCATACCAGCTGTTCTTCCTTCCTTTCGGGGTTGATAAATTGGTACCTGGGGTAATTTGGGGAAGGTAACTGTGGTAACCCGGGTGTCACACTAGCCCTGTGTCCCGGGATAACGGGTTTTCACCTACCACAGACTCTAAGGGCTAATGCTACGGAGATGAGCACCAAATGCCACGCGCAGCAAGGCGTATGCTCCCATCTTTACATTTACCTTACGCACAAGGTGTGATTTTTTTTTCATATGAGAATTGGTGCCAACATGTTCATGAATTGTCTTTGTGGAAAAAAAATGTGATTCTGAATGTTTCTAAGTAACCACCTATCATATACAAAAAAAATATGTTTAGCCATTAATATTCATACATACACAAAAAATTCAGTCATAATATTGCATGCTCTTTATTTCATATTGAATAGCGTAATATAAAATGGAAAATTTTCTGATAGTAATGTGCTGCAAGAGGCATGCAACTATGCTATACTTGTAGGTACTGCAGCCAAACTGGATGAGCAGTAGCTACATTACTATCCTTCAAAATTGGTTTGTCATAATATATGTTGTTTATTGGATTTAATGTTGTACGCATAACTCTGACTTACACTGAATTCAAATTGAACAAATGTTATGTTACCAGTTCCTAAATAAGCAATGCTTCTCTGAAATTACTACTAAACGAAAAAAATTCAATACCGTTATACAAATGAACCACTCTTTACTTAAACTAATCAGACATAGACGTAGACATTGAAAAGGAGGACTGGACGTAGATAATTATATAGGGTATTTTCCATTTGTGTATCTCTGGCTGCTGTCGATTGACCTTAACAAATTACTCAATAACTAGCTCCTCACCTGATCACAAACAGACTGCAGACCGCGAATTTATGAATGAGTAGAGATGGATGCTGCTTGTTCTCTCCACCGCAGCTAGGACTGGCCTGAGACTTGAGAGGGACCTTAGCTAGAGGGTACAGTCCCACTGTATATCAACATGTCGAATTTGACAATGCCACCTTCTCTGGTATTGAATGCATATGTTATCATCACTCCTGTCCTTAGGGCTACAAACTACACTTACTTAGTAAGTTAGTAAAGATGTAGCAAGTAAGCAGAGATGGTAAGAAAACTCTGGCTGAATAAGAAATACTTGATTATTTTCAACTTTTAGCAGGTCTTCTTCATAAAGTTCTCTCCTGCTTTAGCCAAATTTTTCCTACCACCTTTCCACTCATTTATGTAGTAATTATCTTACGCAATCCTCTTTAAGTTACTTGAAAATCATACACGTTACTAGTCAATGACAGTTTTATAAATGGTATCTGGAACAGTGTGAGAAGATTCTGATCTAGATCCCTACCCCCTCATAAAATCAAAACAAAACATGCCACTATGAATTTCATGCCTCATGCCCCATTTCTATGCCTCCATGGTGTAGTGGGTAGGGCACCTAGCTACGAATCTGCGGGACCTGGTTCGAATCCGGGCCAGGGTAGTCGGCATGTAGCCCACCCAGCTGTTTATTCTTCCTTTCGGTATTGGTCGATATATGGGCACCTGGGGAAGGTAACTGTGGTAACCTGGATGTCACACTAGCCCAGTGTCCCGGGGTAGTGGGTTGTCACCCACCACAGGCTCAAGGGCTAATTCGACGGAGATGAGCACCGAGGCCACACGCAGCATAGCGTTTTGCCTTAGCTTTACCTCTACCTAATATTAAATTTTGCTGTAATTACCTAGAGCACATATAGGATTTACAGTAATAAATGCTTAGTTATAAGTAGGAATACTAATGCAGTAGGTTATGAGTACTAGTGGTAGTAGCAATAGCAGTTGCATGGTTGGGAGGCAGTGGCCAAGTGGTTAGCACCTGCAAGTGTTGACCTCGGTGTTCCGAGTTCGATTCCTGGCAGGTGCCAAAACCCTTTTACAATCGTCGAGTGGGTGAAGATCATCCACATGCCCATTAACTTAACCTTTGACGACGAGTGCATTGGAGGACACAGAGGGGCTGCGTAAGCCTCTAATCCCACTTTCAAAGGCACCACTATAAAAATCCCCCCTGCGACCCCACAGGCGAGGGACAACCATCATAGCTCTCAAATAAAACCTCCAGGGCTTACCATCTGACCCCTTGAGGTGATACTGTCTACAGGTGTTATAGGCCCATATTTAGAAAATAACTAATTATTATATTTTTTTTAAATAAAAAATATCTAATTAGATGGAGTATCAAGGGTAATATCTGCTATACCACTGGTCGTAGCTCAGACTGAAAACATGTCCTGCTGTAAATCATTCATTTTATGAAAATGTTATGACAACCTCTCTAAATTCTACCGGTTCACCGTCACAGAAAGCTATCAGCAATGTCTTGCTCATAGCCATCAAATTAAGGTTCAAGACACATTGACATAAACCAGTCAACTGGACTCTCAAAGCAATGATCCATTCAACACTTATTTGCTCCTGAATTTAATTGTCACCATCCCTGCATTGTGTATAAGAAAACTAGTACAGTATGTAGAAATTCATATTATTCAGAATTACACAAGCTTTTCATTTATCATAGTATCTTTACCATATCTTTCCTCACTCATAATGCCTAAAAATACAAAATAAGACTAGTTCATAGTAATAAATGTATGTGTTTATCTATTGTTAATTCGTAGGAACTGGTGTTATTGTGTTAGTCATATGTCTGGCGGGAAATGAGAAAACGTGAACGTATCCCTGTCCTGGTAAGAGATGTTGGGTGTGGGCCAGTGGAAGTGATTGCCAACAGCGGCTTCACAGTAAGCCTATGGGGTAGTTTTTAGCTCAAAAAACCCCTTTAAAATAATACTATCGACATGGGATCAAGTTATTTACAATATGATTTTTGGCCAATTTTTCGAGCATACGTAGTTAAATGAAAACCTATTTTCCCCATTTAGGCTGGGCATTACTTACAAAGTCTGTCTGAAACAGAGACTTTCTGACTGTCGCACAGGGCTCTGTCACGCAGGACTAGAACTCTCCTGGGGAGAGACAACAAGGAGAGTCAGGAAACTCGCTGAGGATGTCGATGGCCATTTGAACGCTAATGACCTCCGACCCGCCTACCGAGCCCTAAAGAAGCTCCGTTCTAAGTCTCCATCTCGGACGAGTGCTATTCGAGCAGCAGATGGGTGCCTTGTGTCGTTCATGGATGGACAGATGGCTCGTTGGGCTTAGTACTTTAAGCAGTTGTTCATGGTGGACCCTCCAATTGAGCAGCTTCACACAACTGGATTATGAGCAGTTGATGCCGATCCTCCTATTGACGAAACCGCACCCTCTCTTGACGAAGTCAGAGAGGCTGTAGCAAAGTTGAGGGGTGGAAAAACAGCTGGTGTTTGTAAAATCAGTGCGGAGCTCCTCAAAGCTGGGGGTGAGGCCATGATCCGTGGGTTGCATGCTGTCCTGACTGCCGTGTGGCAATCAGGTACTATTCCCCCTGACTGGAAAAGGGGGCTGGTCATCCCTATCTGGAAAGGGAAAGGGGACCGTCAGGACTGCAACAATTACAGCAGCATTACACTGCTCAGCGTGCCAGGCAAGGTGCTTGCCCATCTATTGCTGACACGGATCTGCAGTCATGTGCTGAAGCATCAGAGACCTCAGCAGTGTGGGTTCACGCCTGGTAAGTCAACAAAGGACCGTATTCTAGCGCTTCGTGTCCTGGTGGAACGCTGACATGAGTTTCGACAGGGTATGCTTGCAGCCTGTTGATCTCAAGAAGGCGTTTAACTCAATGCATCGTGAGTCACTCTAGGATCTTCTGCGACTTCGTGGGATTCCTGCAAGGACTATTGGTTTGATGACTAGTCTGTACTCTGGGACTGAGAGTGCTGTGAAATGTGGGAGAGGTGTATCCAGCTTCTTTCCTGTTAATACAGGAGTGAGGCAAGGGTGCGTCCTTGCCCCATCACTTTTCAACACTTGTATGGACTGGGTATTGGGCAAAGTTGTAGATCAAAGTGATTGTGGAGCATCCCTCGGCAAAACCAAGATCACTGATCTTGTTTTTGCCGGTGATGCAGTAATCTTGGCTGAGTCGCTGGAGGTCCTGGTGATGGCTCTCGAGGCGCTGCACAAGGAGGCAAGGCCTTTGGGACTTGAGGTCTCCTGGCTCAAGACCAAGGTCCAAGTTTTTGGAGACTTATTAGATGAAACAGTACAGTCTGTATATGCGTGTGGCGAGGACATTGAGATCTTGGAAAGTTGTACATACCTTGGTAGCGCAGTCTATAATGACGACGGGTCACGGCAAGAAGTCTTACGGCGGATTGGCATAGCCCACGGTGTTATGGACTCGCTCAGCAGGAGTATTGGCGTTGTCGGTACCTGCGCAGGAGGACAAAGATCCGGATCTTCATGTCGCTTGTGATCCCTGTCTTACTCTATGGTTGTGAGACATGGACACTAAATAGCGACTTGAAGAGGTGAATCGATGCCTTTGGTAATAAGTGTCTTCGCAGAATCATGGAATATCGCTGGGATGATTACGTGTCAAATCAGTGATTGCACCGTGAGACTGAATCGAGGCCTATTACCTGCATATTCCGTCAGCGCCAACTTTGGCTATGTGGGCATGTGGCACGCTACCCTGAAATCGATCCTACCCATCGGGTTGTATCTGTAGGTGACAATCCGGCATGGAGGAGGCCAAGGAGGCCCCCACAAAGCTCGTGGCTGGGGCAAGTTGATGTTTCCTGTCGAGAGTTGCTTGGTATGGGAAGGGAGCCTGCATGGGGACTCGCGCGTGGTGACCCCCGGGAATGGTGTCGTAGGGTGGGCGAAGCAACGCGTCCCCCGGCGTATGCTCCCAATGATTGATGATTGATTGATTACTTACAAACACTTACACGGACACGGCTACTGTTATAGTATGTTAGACATGTATTGTTATTGCCTGTGTAAGATCACATGTAAGAAATTTTTTAATTCTTTACTTGTTGGACTTACTTGGTTTCCTATTTGAAAGGTAGCCTGTTTTGGTGGATTTTTTGGGCTACCTATTTTGCAAGATAACTTCCTTTCACCAGTATATCTTCCCGTAGTATCCATCCCTGCTCAATGTTGTATCCTGTTGTAGTAATAAGGCACATCAAGGTTGTGATATTATAACTGGTTATGCTTAGTTTTCTTCAACTAACAGTGCATGATCACAGCTATAAATTATGTGGTTCACTACAACTGGATTATATCTATCACAATAGTTTTAGTTGTGCAACTAATGTAACAGTAGTTGTATTTGCTAGTTTGATAAATTAATTTACCGTTAAAGTAAATGCTAACATCTCCATAGTTCAGTTCTCATAGTTCACAATAGCTACTTAATACCTATAAAAGTTTTCTTTAATTTATGGTTAACAAGTTTTTTTAAGCAAGGATTCTACAATCCTTGAAACGTACAGACCTAAACCGTCGCCCCAAACTTTTCTGCTTGTAAACTCCAGCTTTGCAACTAATTAAAAATATTATTAATCGTCAGTCATTGACCAAACTTAATCTCTCTTTCCTATTCCATTTCCGTACTGTCTTCTTTTAAGTTTCTGTCCATTTACTTCTGTCATTTAATTAATTTTTTAATCAATAATTTATCTTCCCTTGACCTGCTATCTTTGATCTTGATTCTCAGTCTGAATAATTATTTCCTCTCTCCTTTTATATTTTTCCCTTTTCCACCTACTCTGTGTGCCTTGCCTTGCCCTGCATATCGCCCTCTCCCAAGATGCCCTGACCCCCCACCCCATCTTCCAGCTCTCCCCAGGCACGTCACCGATACCTGTCCACCCTCAAAGTGGTGTCCCGCCTCTTCTCCTCCGTCTTCTCCCTTGTGAGGAGTAAAAACAATCACCCAAAGGCCACTTCTCCTGACATTGAAGTCCACATTGATAACGAGATAAGAAAATGCGACAGAGAAATTATGCAATACATAAATAATGATTATGATGGAATGGAGACGTATATTTCAGAGGAAGTTTATGTGTAGGGTTTGAATTACTTCATCTTTAACTGTTAAATCCTATATGCTTGAGTTAAACAGTGAGGGTTGATTTATGTGAATGTGTACAGAGTACTTATTGAGAACAATATTGTATAGTACAACTAATTTATAAAGCCCGTTTGGGCGTTGGCTGGAATGGGGAATTCCCTGTCCGCGGCTGTGCCAAATTTCATACCTGGCCAAATATCGGATTAGACCCTTAGCGAAAAAGATAACCCTCACTCTCTCTCACTCCCCCTCGTTAAAGGTGCACGGCGAATTCTCGTCGGTGACGAGAATGCAGGCTGTTCTGGTGATGTTTGTGTCGAGCAAGCTTGATTGAAGGCAGAGCAAATCCATTGTAGTCTTCTCGCTCACGTGTGGTGGCTTTGGCTGTTCAAGCCACTGCTCTGGAAGGTGCAATAATAGGACCTCTATTGACATTTTCTTCTAAGAAGTACTTCTAAGAAGTATTCACATTGTAAATCAGTTCCTTCTCCCAACTATGAAGAACACGTGAGCATGTAGGCGTAGCTTCCATCGTACGAGGAAGTGACCTCTCGGTGTCTAAATGGCAACATTGTAAAGCTACCATGCCAAGTGTTGTGATATTTAAATAAAATCATCAATATTTTCTTAAAAAACTAAACATTGACTACACTACATAGCCTTATTAGAAAATAAAATCTATACAGAGTATTTGAAATTCATTCAGAAGTGGTAAATAACGGATATACGAAACAGAGATTATGTGTTATGACTGACGTGGCAATGCGTCGGACAGAGAATTCCCCACTCCAGCCAACGCCCAAACTGACTTCATAAATTTATTCTACTATAGTGCTGTATTGATGAATTCTTGACTACAGCTTCCGATCTGTATATACACAACAGACTTTACCTGAGGAAACCGAGAGTTTTCTTGGTATAAGCTAAACGAGTAACCTGATATTGCAGTTTTTATTTACTATGTTCTGCTTTACTACCCAGTTCAATGTTATTTACTGCATGAAGCGAGAGTGCATGAGTCATATGCTTTACTGTCACTGTTCATTTTACTGTGTTGCTGTGTTATTTGTCACTAAGGTAAGAGTAATCATGTTCTTAAATAAATAGTGCACCTGCTACACTTCCTCTTTATCAAATTTATATTCGTATTCAAAGGACTGCATCAAAACTATGTTGCTGCTATGTATTATTGTAATTAAACTCTAAGTTCAGCAAATACAATATCATAAGAAGTCCAACATATATAATATCATACATAGATAGATACAAGATTATCAAATTCACAAAGAAAAAAACTATCAACTGATACCACAGTGTAAGTAATCAAATTATTATTTATTTGATACATTTTCCTTACAGATACCTGAAGTTCTTACACTAATATAATAGTGCATGTAAGAATTACAGAAAATAGAAAATCTATTCTTAAGTGACTGCATGGATTATAAAGCCATTTTAATTATCTTGCCTCATATACACTAGAATTTGTTGAGCTTTGATATTTTTTGCTACCAACAATATTCAAATTCATATCAAATGAACATTCCTACCGTAAATTTTAGTTTTATGCTATTCACTTATCCTATAAGCAAAAGAGTAGTTTGCCCATTAGCTAACTTACATGTCACATTGCAGGCCTCTCCAGAAGTCTCCAATTCCCCTGAACCGCTATGATGATGAGAGCAGCCTTGGCACCATGCGGGGTGTGCGGACCCCAGACCTCAAGCAGGTGGCAAAGGCCTTATATAGTTTCTCTGCACAAAACAAGAGGTACATCATTTATACTCGATCCTGGTTTTCATAAACATTAAAGCCCATCTTTGTGAGTAAAGAAAACTACTTGATCTTCTTTCATCCACCCCTAAACATTGTGTAGACGTAAGTTCTGCTCAACTCACTGCATCACTGATATCACAAATGCATCAATCGCGTCATATCAAAAGGGAGGGTAGCGTCGAGTAGAGGGCTGTGTAATAAACAGCTTACAATGCCAAAAATAGTCATGTACTCTCTTTGTTCTAGGCACTATGCACTTTTCCAGAAACCATGACTCAGCGACCCACGGCGCAAGCCAGGGCACATGGAGTCGAGAATTGCGTTTTGTCCCTAACTTTGAATACCTCTTCTGTAGCCTCCATGGTGTAGTGGCAAGCGTCCCTGGCCACGAATCTGCGGGCCCTGGTTCGAATCCAGGCCAGGGCAAGTCGGCGACTAGCCAAATCAGGTGTTCTTCCTCCCTTTCGGGGTTGATAAATGGGTACCTGGGGAAACCTGGGGAAACCTGGGGAAGGTAACTGTGGTAATCCGGATGTCACACTAGCCCTGTGTCCCGGGGTAATGGGTCCTCACCCACCACAGGCTCATAGGGCTAATGCCACGGAGATGAGCACCGAAGGCCACGCGCAGCATAATGTATGCCCCTATCTTTACCTACCTAATTTTTTACCCTGTTTTTGGAACCCTACTCCTCTAAGACTATTAGACCTACAATATTGGTTGAGATCTCGTAGGAAAAAGCGTGACACGTAGATTATTCTTATAGGAAATAAAATTATGTTATATCTGTTCAGGTTTTGAAGTGGTGACCCTCTAAATGTCGATGACCCTAACAACCCCGTTTTCAACAGAGATTTTTGTACAGAAACTACCACGTGTAGGTCTCACGGCCTCTTGTAGCTTCCTTATTTTCTTATGTTCTTATGTACCTGAGAAAATTGCGTTCAAAGTTTCATAAGTGATTTACAAACCAATATTTTGCATAATGTTGGCAAAATAAGACAATTTTCACCAACTTAGAGATGTTGGATGGCGAAATTTTGCCTTGGAGGATATTCACCATTACGGAAAATGCTGGGATGGTCGGATTTTCAACCTTATGAACCGGTTGCCCCCCTTCGGCAGCCACCGCCGGTAATGGTTGCTCGGCCAGTGCTGGCTCATTTCCATCATTACCACTTCTTGTTATGTCTTGTCTCAACTGTATAAAAGGTGTTTTTACTTAATTATTCATAATGTTACTTTTGTATTGATATACATACGTTCCCATTAAATTGTTTTTATTTAAGTTATAATCCGTTTTACATAGTGTGCATTTCTGCAAATGGTCAACCCTATCCCAATAATAACCATTATTACATACCATTGTGCTTGCTCTTAACTGTAGGTAAACTAAGTTCTCTTTTTTTCACACTAGTATTGCTTTTACAACATGAAATATACACTCTTTATATTGTGCTTAAGTAGCTGAATTCTTGTTACTATGTAATGTTTCCACGTCCCAGAATGCAACCTCACCATTAACTATTATTACAAATGGAAATGTTCTATTCAAATTACAGTACGCAAAATTTGCATCATGCACACTTCCCAGAAACCTATAGCTTTGCATAAAATACTATTAGCCTGTACCATCACTTTACCCACATTAGTTTTCAGGTTTCTCCTTACACAAACATTATTGGTTAATGAAGTCAATAATGTTTGTGTGAGGAGAAACCTAAAAGTTGATATGGGCAAAAGTAAAAATTGAATATTAAGAAAGGAAAGAGTGAAGTAATTGAGTTTGTAGAGCAGTGTATAATTAGAGTTGTGAGCTAGATGCAATGTAAAATAATGTCGAATAAGCAGATAAATGAAAGAGGCTGATTAACGTTTCTTGGCTTTACCTTGTGCGAGCATAGGAGCATAGAAAGGAAAATAAGAGAGAGAGCCCTACAAAGATGGAAAGTAGTGGGATCTTTGGGTCGCATGATTAGAAAAAGGACAGTAATAAAGTAAAAAGCATTCAGGGCTAGCATAATAATTCCAACAGTGACAAGTGAGACCTGGAAGTTGAAAATGCAAGTTTAAAATTCAATCAGGGGAAATTAGCTATCTAAGGGGTAGATGTGGTGTGAACAGAATAGATGATGAGTGTTGAGAATGTATTTGGAAGATTTGGTATGACAAGTAAGGGAGAGGGAGTGGACAGCAGAATGGTGGAACTGAAGTGCAGCAATGCCGCATACTGAAGCCCCGTTCACACTGTGCCGATTTTGGGCCACGACAAGCCACGATTCTAGGGTACACAAGGTCTTGGCCATTGATGTGAAATGGTCGCAGGTTGTCTGAAAGAGGTTTAGAAACGATCGTTGGATGTTGAGCGGACGTCGGGGGGAGGTGTGGAGTCGCGAGTGGGGGCGCGAAAAAGTATTCTATAGAATACTTTCACGACAAGAGTCGGCAAGGGTCTGGACCAACGGTAATTTCCGGTTGAGGTCTGAGGGAGGTCAGGGACAGTCGTCAAGACTGTTCCAGATAATCTTGGCCAGTCTTGAGACAGTCGAGAAGACTGTCGGGGCCATTTTTCAAATTTTGACAGTTCCCTGTCGGCACAGTCATCAGTGCCGACTACCTAAGACTAATGGTGGACTGTCGTGACGAGAGTCCTCGTCTAATGAAGGACGTTCGTGATGACTGTCGGCTCGGAAATATCGGCTAACACCTTGTTGGGATGTTAGTGGGATACCAACTGCCGCCAAGTTAGCAGCATGTCCCAAAATATTTTTAGACGCCGACCGTCCACTAACTACTTGTCAGAGTGTCGGCCAACCACTTCACAGACAATCTTACTGACAGTCGGCGACCATCTGCATGACTGTCGCCAAGACCGTCTGCAACTGTCGGCCAATCGGCTGGCAGAGTCGTGGTTGTCGTAGACATGGTGCCAGTTCAAAAAATGACCAATGAGACTCGTCCTGAGACAAGTTGCCAGCATGTTGCCGACATGCTGGCAACTAGTTAGACGAATGTTCCAGACAGGCGACGACCATCGGCAATCATACTAGCCATAACCAGGACACCAAAAACACATCCTCCCATTCTTGAACCGTGGGAGCCGAC
The DNA here is from genome assembly GCA_016584305.1 of Chionoecetes opilio. NCBI lineage: Eukaryota > Metazoa > Arthropoda > Malacostraca > Decapoda > Majidae > Chionoecetes > Chionoecetes opilio. Next base: position 157,152 of record JACEEZ010025209.1, on the reverse strand, counting down.
TTGTCAAATCTAAAAGTCACTGGGTTGTCGTGGCCCAGAGTCGGCACAGTGTGAACGGGGCTTGAGATGGCTTGGACACCGGGGAGGATGGATGAGTGATATGACAAGAAGGATGTATATGAGTGAAATATATGCTGGAAATGTGATAGGACGACCTTCTGTTATATGGGAAAATGTGAGTGAAAGAGGGGATGTAAAAGTGAGAGGATTGAATGATGTGAGAATGAGGTGCATGGACATTTGTGGGGACATTTCTGCCGTGGTCACACCCTTGTGGGAGTTCCAAGCAGCAGGTGTCAGTATAAACTAAACACAACTAGAGACACTAGAAAACTATTGTTTAAACATACTAACTTCAGTCCATCTATCAACGAAATTTTATAGGCTTTTAAAGTTTCTTATTTGGTGGTTGCATTGTAATTCCTTTATTCTATGCACACAGGGAGATTTCCTTCAACAAAGGCGATGTAATATTCATCCGCCGACACATAGATAAGAACTGGTATGAAGGGGAGCATCGGGGATCAGTTGGCATCTTCCCGTGCAACTATGTGGAGGTGAGAGAACCTTGTTTAGTCTTTAATAGGTTTTTTACTCTTAAGTTCTGGAAGCAATTATTAATCAATTCATTAATAATGGTGGATATTTTCTGCTAAAGCTCTTTCTGTGCTGCGATATTCAATGCATGACAGTGATCGGCAGAAAACCGATTAATTCCTTTGCAAAAAATAAGATACAGTAAAACCTGTTTTATAGTAAAACAAATGTTGACTTCCATCTCAACTCATATATTAGTTCAATGGAATACTTCATCAAATTATTTAAAAAAAATATGTATAAATAGTACACCAGATAACATGTTAAGTGTCCTTATTTGTATATAAGTGAAATAATTTACGTTCAATTCAAAATTCTTCTTATGTAGGAACTGCAAACATTTTAAGGGCTGGGACTGTTACTCATATATTGCATTCAGCAATGTTGAGAGTTTCCCCATATTTGTTCTCAAAATCTTTGTGTAGGTCTTTAGCAGCATCAAGTTTTGAAAGTAATTATCTTCCAGATTGTGCCTTACGATAGCATCAGAACGCTGACCCGAAAGCCAACTGAAGGCCAGGCCAGAGCCAGATTTAATTTCCAAGCTCAGACATCAATGGAGATGTCACTCAGTAAAGGTATGTATCCCTTGCACATTGGACACAAAAAATGATTACAGAATAATGTGTTGATTCAATGACAGGAAAGAGCAGTATGGTATCCAAAAGACATAGGAATATAGACCACATCTCCATGATCTGCTCATATTCTCATATATCGCAGCATCTTTGAAGGCAACAGAGGTTTTTCTATTTGGCATTTATATTTGTTAAGCCTTGGTAGAACAATTAACAGTGGTGGGCATCGCAACTGAAAAAGGACCATGCACAAGCGCAAATGCGCAATTTGACGAATATTTGGCTTGCGCAATGTTGCAAAGTGCAAGAGCAAATCATGTGCATATATTTGTAGGAATTACTGTATAATGATGATAAGTCATGTTCCCAGTTATCCTTTTATCTGCATTTCAATTTTTTAAGACATTTTATTACTAATAATATATTATACAGTAATATTTTTATGTAGATATGCAACACATACAATTCCTTACAAAAATAATGTTTAAATGATTTTTGTACGGAATTGCATATGCTACTCTTAATAAATCATGTAATGTTAGTATTTTCAATTTACTACTACTAATAATAATAATTAAAAAAAAAAAAAAAAAAAACATTATCTCTGTTGAAGAAATATAAAATTTGGCCCTAAACCATAAGGCCAATAGTTTGAGCCAACCTGAGGCACAACAATATGGTCCCTAAGGTACAGATTGCTAAAGTACTGTATATACAAAAAAAAAATGGGTATATTGTAAAAGAAATTAAAAGAAATGCAAAGAATTGGGTATAGGTCAAATATTGGTAACTTATTCCTTATTAAATATAAATTCCTTGAAACAGTATACTCTTATACCCTATTTACACATGATTAAAGTTCCTGGAAAATTTTCCGTTAAGGGAAAATGCCTTAAACAATTTTTTATCCCATTAACTCCCATATGTAATTTGAAATACACCTAATCCCCATTTAACGCATGAGTTACGTTCCTGGAAAATTGTGCATTAAGAGAAAATGTGTTAACAAGTCCTATTTTTCCATTGACTCCCATTATATAAGTTGAGATAAGTTCTTACGACCAAAACTCACCACCATCATCACCAAAACACCACCCACTCTCCACCACCAGCACCATGATCACTATACAACACACGTATCTTATACACACAACACACGTACCACACACTAAGAGAGATTTAAGAATGATTTAAGAGAGATTTGGAACTAAGAAATTATTTATTAAATAAAGATCCAGACGTGGTGTGTCTAACAGAAACTAAATTAGTAGAAGATGATCAAGTGATGATAAGCAATAAATACAACATGTGGAGAAGGAACAGAAGTGGTAGAAGAGGTGGTGGAGTTATGATACTGACAAAATTAGGGTGATAGTAAGAAAAGTGGAGTATGGAGAAGGAAAAGCTGATATAGTAAGTGTACAAATAGAAGTCAGAAATAGAGAAACGCAGACTATAATAGCAGCCTATGTACCACCCAAAACAAATACTTGGAGTAATGAAGAACACGAAAAAGTATTAGAGGACATCTTGAAGTACTTAAACAAAATAATCAAGAGTAGTAAAAAGATACTGCTGGTTGGAGATTTTAGCTGCAAGGAAGTAAAATGGGAGACATTTGAAGGAGGAAATGAAAATGCTTGGGGGGATAGATTGTTGAAGCTGACAATGGAAAACACGATGACTCACTGGGTGACAGAAAACACAAGATATCGGGGAGATGACGAACCAGCAGGATTTGACTAGTGTTAACAAAAGGTATAGACCTAGCAAATGAGATAAATTATGGGTGCCCCATCGGAAAGAGTAACCATGTAATCTTAGAAATGGAGACGGAAAAGAGCATGAAGGAGGAAGATGAATCGTATAAAAGGAGCAGAAGAGACTTTGGGAAACCTAACATGGAAGAACTGAAAAATATTCTTTGATGAAATTAACTGGGAAGAAATGAAAGGAGTGAATGATGTGCAAGTGAAATATGACATTTTTCTGGGCATATATGAGGAAGGAGTTGAAAAACATGTTCGTTTATAAACACCAAAATAAAAAGGAGAGCAATAATGATTTAATAGAAGATGTGAGAGGACAAAGATAATAAGGATTAAGGAATGAGGCAAAGACTACTCTATACTGGACTTGCTACTCATTTTGGGCTATTTCCAGTGGAGGCCAGTTTTGCGATTCCTGCCATTTTCGAACATCACTCCCTTTTCCCTTCCTATGGTTTATCAGTATATATGATATACCGTTATCTTCGTAAATGTTTGTTCTATAATATTATCAAATAAAAAACAGTAAAATGCAATAAAGAAATGCCATTATGAGAGAGTTAAGAAATATGCATGAACGATTTTTTTGAATGATGAATGAATTTATTCACTTGAACTCATCGCCATTTAATATTTTGCGAGAAAACATTTTAGATGCTAGCAATAGAAAGAAGCGGATTTTCATTAGCTTTCCATTGCTATATTTCGTTTCCTGATAAATGAATCATAACCATGCATAAATTAGCGTTAACTTAAAAAATAACATCATCTATTGGGATAAATACCCGATGGATGATGTTATTTATTTAGTTAACGCTAATTTATGCATGGTTCTAATTCATTTATCAGAAAATAAAATATAGCAATGGAAAGCTAATTAAATTCCGCTTCTATTGATATGCTGCATGTAAAAAGTCTTCACGCAAAATATCAAATTGCGATGAGTTTAAGTGAATATAAGTTCATGCATATTTCTTCGGAGTCTCATAATGGAATGTCTTTAGTGTATTTTACAGTTTTTTATTTGATAATATTATAGAACAAACATTCACGAAGATAACAGTGTATAATTTATACTGATATGCCATAGTCTACTGTATTCATGGAACACTTTTTTACTTGCCTATACGATTGATGATGTTATTTTTTTAGTCAACGCTAGTTTAGGCATGGTGGTAAATCATTTATCAGAAAACGAAATATATCAATGGAAAGCTAATGAAAATCCGCTTCTTTCTATCGCTAGCATCTAAAATGTTTTCTCGCAAAATATTAAATGGCGAAGAGTTTAAGTATATATTGTGGTCATGCATATTTCTTCACTCTCTCATAATGGCATTTCTTTAGTGTATTTTACTGTTTTTTATTTGATAATATTATAGAACAAACAGTTACGAAGATAACGGTATATCATATATACTGATAAACCTTAGGAAGGGAAATAGGGGTGATGTTCTAAAATGGCAGGAATCGCAAAACTGGCCTCCACTGGTCATGGGCGGGTTGGCGTGGGGCACGAGTAGCAAGTCCAGTATAAAGTAGTCTTTGAAAGAGGCATGGAAAAAAGTGAAGATAAATCGGACCCATAGAAATAAAAGTAAAAGGCAAAGATGGGAGCATACGCAATGCTGCGCGTGGCATTCGGTGCTCATCTTCGTGGCATTAACCCTTAGAGCCTGCGGTGGGTGAGGACCTGTTACCCCGGGACACCTGGACACAGGGCTAGTGTGACACCCGGGTTACCACAGTTACCTTCCCCAGGTTACCCCACTACCCCAGGTACCCATTTATCAACCCCGAAAGGAAGGAAGAACAGCTGGGTAGGCTGGTCACCGACTTGCCCTGGCCCAGATTAGAACCAGGGCCATCACGATTCATGCACAAACTTTTTGTGGCCTCGGCCGAGTGCATCACGAGCGTCACGTCACGATCGGACACGATAGACCCATAATCAGGACCATGACATCGCTGCGCATTGCATTGTTGGCGCTATCGTGGTTCGATTATGGAATATGTGAAGGGGGCTTAACAAATGATATCAAGAAAAAGAATTATGGTAGGGCTGGAGCACACGTATGTATATAACTCAGTGGGCTGGAGTTACAGGTCGACAAGGAAGAGACAACTCCATCCCACAGCTACTGAACGCGGTGTAAACTCGTTACCTCTACACACTCGCTCACACACACACAAACACACACACACACACACACACACACACACACACACACACACACACAGACACACACAACACAGACACAGACACAGACACAGACACAGACACAGACACACACACACAAAGTACTTGAACCAACAACAGCCCCATTACCAGCAACAGATGACAGCATCAAGCCAAACTCAGGGTAGAAATCACGAAGGTTGCATATAAGCGAGACGCTCGTTAACATGGTTGGCTGTATAAACAAACATTCAGTTTGAATTTGATCCGGAGTTGGGAGTCACCCAGTGACTTTGGGAGTGCTCGCTCGTTATTGTCGTCTTCTTCTTGTGACCTTTGTCGCTTAGTATCACTTCATAGGTCCTCTTCAACTTTGTCTTCGAACAGACTTGTCAACTCTTTCCTTGGTTATTTCACCTGGGATACTAAAACTTTTTAATTACTTTCGGTCCTTATACTAGCATCATAATTCATTGTCTCTTTTGTGTTCTTTTCTCCCAGCACTGCATTAGGAACACTTTTGTAAAGTTTACTATACTTTTTGTTTCATTTCTGTCCTCATACAGCCCTAACACCGTACACAGGGCCTCGTCTTCCTGCTCTAGCCTCCTGTCCCACCCCTCTCTGCCTAGAACTGTTACTATTGAAGCTATTAACTCCCTCTGGCTCCTATAGCTGTTGCATACCACAATTATATGGTCTACGGCTTATTTTTATCCTGTATAAACAAATGTTTGGTGATGTTAATCTTCATATTAGAGGTGGCTATTCTTCATAAGCCACGCTTTTGAACCGGCTGTTCTTGTAAAAAACACACAAAAGATAAAAATCAAGAACAAAATGATAAACGCCTCCTGTCCTATTGTCTATTTATCATACACCACATTCTTTCTAAAAACTCTTTCACTGCCTCAATCATCCATCCACTTGTCTCACCACACTGTCCAAGCAACAATAATATCCATTCTCTTCCTGTCTTTTCAACCACCTCATTCATTTCATATCCCATTTCAGTTAAAATCACACACATCATTTCCATTCTCTCCCCGTTATACTTCTCACATTCTGATATCACATGTTCCACTGTTTCATCCTCACCCATTTCACACATCTGGCACACTTTGCTGCGGGATTCAGATAATCTATAGTTCCTAGCATTCACATCCATGCACTGTATCCTGGGTTGGAAGAAAAGGTTGCCACCCAGGGTATATATCATAAACTTTCATACACTATGCCTCTTTCTCCTTGTATCATTCTAGTGTTTTCTTTTGCTCCATCTCATTCTTCCACTTACTTAGTCCCGCATATTTCACTACTCTATCGATCTCATTTTTCCACTTGTTGATTTGTGACGCGGTGTGGAGCGAAGGGAAACTTTAGGTGTGTGTTATTTTGCTATCCTGTACTTATTGATGAAGTTAGTTAATAAATAGAATAGTTATATTAGCGTTTCAATCCTCATGTATTATACATTGATGGTGGAATATATATATTGAGATAGTGTACCCTTCAGGTACCGTGGCTGAGGTGAGGATTACCATTGTGTACGCGTGCTTAGCGTGTAGCGACTGTTCAGGGTCGTGACAGAAGCAAAGGGGGAAGCAAAACAAGGGGTTCCATTTTCCCCTCCTACCTCTACCAGCACCACATGGTGCACTGCACAGCACGGTGACTGCAGAAGACCTATCGCTAGGTGACTATAAACTCAAGATCAAGTTCAAGCCGAGAGTTTGTTTATACAATCCTGAGCGTGATTACACTCTGTGAGGGTGTGAGCGCCTCGTGTTTATACAACTCGAGGTGTTTCTACCTGAGTTTGGCGTGATTATACTGCGCTGGCGTCGCGGTAGGGGAAAACTAAAAAATCTAACCATTCGACCGCGAAACTTCCTGTGCGTGAAACTTGAAACGGGGAATATTTAGAGGTACCGCGAAACCTTTTAATCGCTAACCAAGACTTCGCAAAACTTGGTGCACCACTGTATAACGTCACCCCCTTCCTCCCAATTGGTTCGTTTAGAGTGAGGGTTTACTGTATGTAAATACATGGAAAAAATGCCAAAAGAGTAGAAGAGAGCGGATATAGTGCCAATCTATAAAATGGAAAGAAGGAGGAACCATTAAACAACAAGAACAGTGTCATTGACTAGCACATTATGCAAGATATGTGAGAAAATAATAAAATAGCAATGGATGGAATATTGTATACATTTGATGTATACAATAGGAGTATACATTTGATATGGTTAACATACCATTTCTATTATACCTTTTATCTGTACACTGTTTGATGCAAGAGTTATGTTACTGGAGAATCGAAAATTATACGAGAAATACACCAAACAATTAATATGTTCCCAATGATGTTTCCATTGATTTCATAAAATCTAAAAACAATTTTGTGATTAAAATCGATTTTTTCATGCATTAAACAAATTTTGGTACAATTTTTAGTAACTCTAAATTTTCATATAAGGAGGCTGCGTTAAACAAGGCATAGGTGTAGCTACGTAAATTAAATGAACTACTTGACAAATTGCTACGTGTTAGAAACACCTGTGTCTGAGTGGGGGATGGGCAGGACCCCTCTCTTCCTTCTCAGATAAGGGTCTCAGATAGGGGGTCAGGGTGATCATGCAGAGGTGTTGACGAACTGCTCCCCTATCTCAGCTGATATCTCTGAGAGAAATAGAAATATATAGCTTGCCAGCTAGATATAATATATATATATATATATATATATATATATATATATATATATATATATATATATATATATATAATATATATATATATATATATATATATATATATATATATATAATATATATATATATATATATATATATATATATATATATATATCTATATATATATTATATATATATATATATATATATATATATATATATATATATATATATACATATATATATATATATATATATATATATATATATATATATATATATACATATATATATATATATATATATATATATATATATATAGTCCATGAGCCAAGACCCGAATTTTGGGATATCGGTACCACCCGGGGTGACTAATTCTCTTAGGTGTTTTTAGCTTGCTACATGTCTCTAGTTTATGTTTTGATATGATAGCCCTTGCACACTGGTAGCTTAATGGTCGTTATCACTTCTTGAATAGACACACCCTACCGAAAATTCAGAATTTTTTTAAAATGTCAAATTTGGGGACAGGAATGCCTGTCCCTAAATGTCATTAGTTAAATGTCACTAAAATGAATATAGTAATTGTGACATTTAATACAAGTCCTGTAAATACACACTAAGCATGCCATGGGCTTGTACTACTATTATGGCCAATTAATCCTCCTCAATATCATCTACGTCAGACTCGAATCTGACTGTTGTGCTACCGGCTCTTCTTCAATAGCCTTGTTCTGCATGTCTGTAACCTGCACATGTCCGTACACTTCAGGCCATTGCTGAGGCAAGTGCACTTAGGGAGTTCGCATGACCGCACACACTTGCAGGACAGTAGCTGCTAACAGCATCTGGTGCTGTGAGCTAGCATCCAATTGACAGCAAGCTTGCCGTCTCATCGTCTCCAGCCGCAGTCTGGTGGGTTCGCAAAAAAGGCTGCTCTGCAGACTTCTCCCCAGATCGCAGCCTGGTAGTTTGCACGTGTGCATGCAAAGAAGAGGCCAGTCCCTCACAAGAAAGGGGGTTACTGATCCACCCTCCCACGTCCTCGCAGAACAGCTCATACCGGAAGCTTGTTCACCTCAGTTGTGTGGTATATGGCAGGACATGTGCAGGTGATTTCCTGTAGCTTCTCAAAGAGTTCCGGGGACATTCCCCCGAGCGCCCAAGTTCGTGGAAAGCATCCTGGTATGTCTTTTCCCTTCACCCGCTTTTGTGTCGTCCTCTTCCCCCGGCCAGGGGGAACACGACGGTATCACAGGCCCGTAAAGGCTGCATACCATAATGAATCCCCCAAAAACGCGCCCCCCCCAGTGTACGGCTCAGTGGGTGATACCGGAATCTTTTCCGGGTTTTTCGTCCCGCACTTCTGGAAAAGGGGGGATGGGTCTTGTGGGACATGCCCCCGCACAGGGCCATACGTCGTATCCTCTGCGTGATGATGCCCCGACTTGTACCCCGATTTCTGCGCTGAAAGGGATGGGGAAGGAGGCGTGTGTCTGCTTCTTCTTGTTGATTAAGCCGGACCTCTTCCCACTGCTCTTTGGTGATCTTGAACAAGCTGTCACATGTGACATACAGCTCCTTGCCCTCGAGCTTCTCCCTGTGCTGTGGTTTTTTTATTCTTTACCAGGACTTGATGGACTTGCCTTGTTGGGGGAACTACCGAGTAACTTTCTCCACTGTGGATGTTTGCCCAGGGTTAATGTTTTTGAAAAGGGTCCCCGTGCCTGCATTTTTGTTTTCTCGTTCTGCATCTTTGATGGATGTCTCCTTTTAGACGTCAAAAAACTCATGCGCCCGTCTTTTGCCCCCCAGGACAACGTGACTCGTCTGTGCCTGCAAGCTTGAAAAAATGTTGTCTTTTTTCCCCTTAGTTTCGGCCGGTCATCCCACAAATTTTGGTACAAGGGGTCGGGATCACCTCTGCAGGAGAAACATTCCTCCCAACTCCCTTTCTAGGGGAGCCTTGTTTGGGTTTTCGGAGAGACCCCTCACCCCTGGCAAAGGGCCCCCGGCAAAGGCCCCCGGGGATGAGCCAAGACATCACTCATTTGAGCTTTCTGTTCTCAGCAACAAGGATTTCTGGCCAAAAAGGGTTCCCGTCACCTTCAAGATAGCCCCCTTGGCAAAGGCCTTGTAGCGTGGCTTTCATTCTGATTTTTTGTGAAAGTTCTCATTTCGTCTTGTCATCTGTCATGAAAAAGTATAGCGGCGTATCGGTCTCCAGGCGCCTTCCTTTAAGGCCCTTTATATCATCCCTCCTTTATTAGGCCCCTAGAAGGTCTTTTTGGAAATTCTGGTGTGCTGTAGTCGCGTTTACAAACGACAAGATCTCCTTGCTCTGCGTTTGGGGTTTAACCAGCTGCTCCATCAGTTGAACTAAAAATTGGACATCGGGCCCCATCCTTCTAATCCTGGGCATCTGTAGGTCTGGGTGGCTGAAATCAGTTTCTTTTGCCTACTCCATGGGCCCGAGTGCCCAAGTACTGCTGCGATACTCCATGTCAGGTAGTACCTGGCGAAGCTCCACCTTTTTAGCTGAAGCCTTTTGTGCCCCCCGGGGTCTGGGTTTTTTTTTCTCTCTTCGATGGTCTGGCCACAGGAAACCCTCCAAAGGGGTTTTTGTACCGATCTGGACCCAAAAAACCCCTTGCATGAAGGTTTATGGGCCTCTGGGTTTAATGGGGGTGAGAATTTTAGGGATAGTAGTAGGGCGGAATCGGGCATAGTTCACCTTGCATAGGCAAAAACACCACGGTTCATCTGTCGGATTGCTCCTAGGTGAAGCATCCCTTTCCTTCTCTGGAGGCCGAAACCCGTCCAGCTGATTCTCAACCATGTCCGTAGACATCCAGAAGCGAGAGGTTTTTGTTTTATCTCTTTGGGTTTAAGATAAACTTTGGAAAAAGGCCTTTTTAGGATTTGTGCATGATTTCCCCTCCTCAGCTCTTGAAAGGTTCCCCGAGACACATTGCTGTGGCTGTTTTATGTTTTTTCATGTTCCATCCCGAGGTGTAGTCCCCTTAATTTTTTTTTTCTAGCCATGGAAGGAAGCCTTCCATGCAAGCCTCATCAGGCTTCATACCGACTTGTGCGTCCACGCTCTGTTGTACCTCCGGCCGTCCATCACCCCCGAATCACAAAAAATCACAAAAAAACACCAAAAATGAAAAAACCCCAAAAATGGGGAAACTTGAAATATACATGGGAAAAACTCTTGTAAAAAATCAAAACTACAAAGCTGTTTGAATATATTTTTCAATTCTCCCATATTTTGGGGTTTATTCCAGATTTTGGAAAATACCCAAATTTTTTTTTGTTTAGGGTAAATCCCAAAAATTGAGGAAATTTGAAAAATACTAGAACAACTCTGGTAAGGGAATCAAATTCTACATTGGGGGCCAAAATTTTTGCAACGATCGTGTGATTGATTTAAAGAAAATTAGGAAAAAACCCCGGGGGCCCCCGCTGAAAAACTTTTTTTTTTGGGTAGCACCCCCTTGCATCAAAAAAATCAGACTAAGCTACCAGTGCGGGAAGGCTTCATTCTTAATGTATTTACAGTCACTCTATAAACATTTTAGTACCATTCGTGTTTATCACCCCAGGTGGTACCGAATCTGGGCCCGGGGTCTGGACTAAATTTTATATATTATATATATTTTACATATATATATATATTATATATAATAAAATATTTAAAATAATATATAATATATATATTAATTTATATATTATAAACCTTTTATCCTCATTAAAACAGATTTTTTGCCATTAGGGCCCCCAAATTTAAAAAACCCCTTAAACGGACCCAAAAAAACTTTTTAATAAAAAGGGGGCTACAATAGGAGTATACATTTGATATGGTTAAATACCATTTCTATTATACCTTTTATCTGTACACTGTTTGATGCAAGAGTTATGTTACTGGAGAATCGAAAATTATACGAGAAATACACCAAACAATTAATATGTTCCCAATGATTTTTCCATTGATTTCATAAAATCTAAAAACAATTTTGTGATTAAAATCGATTTTTTCATGCATTAAACAAATTTTGGTACAATTTTTAGTAACTCTAAATTTTCATATAAGGAGGCTGCGTTAAACAAGGCATAGGTGTAGCTACGTAAATTAAATGAACTACTTGACAAATTGCTACGTGTTAGAAACACCTGTGTCTGAGTGGGGGATGGGCAGGACCCCTCTCTTCCTTCTCAGATAAGGGTCTCAGATAGGGGGTCAGGGTGATCATGCAGAGGTGTTGACGAACTGCTCCCCTATCTCAGCTGATATCTCTGAGAGAAATAGAAATATATAGCTTTGCCAGCTAGATATAATATATATATATATATATATATATATATATATATATATATATATATATATATATATATATATATATATATATATATATTATATATATATATATATATATATATATATATCATATATATATATATACATATATATATATATATATATATATATATATATATATATTATATATATATATATATATATACTATATATATATATATATATATATATATATATATATATATATATATATATATATATATATATATATATATATATATATATATATATATATATATATATATATATATATATATATATATATATTATATATATAATATATATATATAAACACTTGTATCCTCATTAACACAGATTTTTAGCCATTAGGGCCTCCATAATCTTAAACGGAGCAACAACTAATAGCTTATATCTAAATGTCAAAAATCGATCCTCAAACTAATGTGCAAATTATTCAGTAATGTGTGATAAAAATATGGGAAACCTAGAACACTTTGTAGCTACTGTTTTACTCAGGGTATCAGTGTGTGCCCCATCAGTCACATTCTTTATAAATAAAAAACATAAACATTGGAATTTTTTTTTCCCAAAAAGAAAGTGAACTTGAATATAATAGATATATCATATAAAATGTAGAAATAAAAAGAAAATACGATACTACAAATGCTACTGTAACAATTAAGAAAATTAGAAACACAAATTGGAATACATAAGGACCTTTACAAAGGCACTGACTTTACATGATTAAGATAAAGATCAACATGGGTGCAATGGCGAAAGAGCATTGTCTGTAGTAATTTTGTTTTGGTAATTAGATTCCTATACCACCGTAATTATTCAAAAAATTTCTTCCAGACTCGCTACAAACCTTTCAGATACATATAAAACTTTAGTACTAAGTGGGGAAGAAATACCTGATTAATTCATTATGTAAATCTAGAAGAGATATATCAAAGATAACTTTAAAATGCCTTTAAAACTTGATAACTTTAAAATGAAACAAAAAATCACACTTTTAAATTCCAGCTTGACCCCAAAATTGTGGTGCATCTATATGTACATTGGTAAGCATTTATAAACTTTAAAAACATCTGCATTTATTCTACTAAACAAAACATATAGATAAAAAACATTTTTTTTTATCTACCACTCATTGTACCGTCTTGCAACCAGTCTGTCTTGTTATACTTATGTTACACTTATACTTTTCAGGAGAGTTGGTTGTCTTAACTCGACGTGTCGATGAAAACTGGTATGAGGGAAGGATAGGCAACCGTAAGGGAATATTCCCAGTGTCCTACGTTGATACCTTGATGGAGCCCGGAGCAGACCGTCCCTGTAAGTCTTTATTTCAACCTTTATGGTCAACAGCCTTGACTGACTTAAAGGACACTCCTTAATATATAACACTCAGTTGGGTACATCCATGTAAAATACTTTCATAAACATGTATGATTATTCATTTTCAAATAATCTAATATGACTCAAAATAAATTTTACGGTAACATATATAATGGAAGCTCACTCAATTGGCATGCACATCTATGTGCTTTAGTAACCATAATCCACCCCACTTGTTATGATTTCAAAATAATGGATAACCATCCATTTTGTGAGATCACCACATGATCGCTATCTCCATAATGCTGCACTCATTAACCCCTTCACGCCCAGATCTTTCCTTTGCTATAAATAATTGTCTGTTGTCGAGCCACAAAATTACGAAAAGTAACTGAATAGTATACCAAATTAGTTAGTGGTCAAGGATACTAAACAGGTCATATCTATAAAATATTGCTTATATTCACTAAAAATCGTCTAATGGTACCCAAATTACAATGGAAATTACGTTCTGGGACTCAAGAGGTTAAAGCAATAGTGTGCTTAATGGTACCAAACTAAAAAGCACAGTAGTTAATACACATTTCTCATAACATAATGAAGGAAGAGCTACACCATGATTCACTTAAAACATTCAAGCAATCAAGCAGTTGTCTTCTTGCTAACGGAGTCTTGGGCAATATAAGACCGTTAAATTGAATTGATTAAGTGACTGAGGGCTGTGTTTTGGCAACAAATATATCAATTAATGTTGGTCTCCCTTTTGGATTGTACATTATGCTGCAACATAGTCTATGGACTATAACGCTCTTGAAAAGGCATTTGATGATTGAGGTAACAGGCAGTTGCCATGGGAGCTTGCATTACTAGCAACAACAGGTTGATAAGACCATGTGACTGGGAGTAGAAAGATGTGGTACATGCTTACATCTAATACAGCATCGAAGCTTTTAGGTGTTATGAATTAGGGTGTTCAGTTTAAAGAAATAGGACAATCATGTAGGTTCTTGTCTTGTCATATACTTCATTGGAAATATATCCAATAGCATACCTTTGTATATATAGTCATTATGGTCTGAAGTCCCTAATGCATAACACCTAAACACTTTGAAGCTGTATTTTATGTAAGCATATACCACATCTTTTTACTCTTTCTTCCAAATAAAAATTTTATCCACCCGTTGTTGGTAGTAATACTCTTGATGTGTTAATGATATTTTACAAGCATATTAAAAATTCTTCCAAAACATCTCAAGGTTACTGTGATCTAGATATGCTACCTCCAAGACTAACTATAGATAATGCAGATGAAAGGATTTGGAATACTTGAGTTTTGATGATACAAAGCAGAAAACAGGAAGACAGAAATATGTGAGGGGGCATTTGTAGCATGGCATTTATGATAATGGTGATGAGTACACTGGAAACTGGCAAGTCTAATTTATTATATTTATTTATTCTACTTTTCATTTGGAGAGGGACAGTCCTTTTAACAAGTCAGGCAAGTGGCTTCTGTATAAGAGCTATGACATTCTATCACTTTTTTTTAACTACTTACTAAACGTATTTCATAAATGAAAACAAAGATACAGTAAATTCACCGCAAGGCAGAACTGTCAGACAATTAAATGTAATTCAATTAGAAAATTGTAAACATCTTTCGTAGATGTATGTAAATATTTCATATAAGGGTCTATGGGGATTATTTCACAAATATTTGAAAAAGTTTGTTTTTCGCATACACAGCAAACCCTCTATAATTCGAACCCGTATAATTCAAACTTCGGATAATTTGACCTGTTTCAGGCCAAGTTCAAATTTTTCAACAACTTTCCAACTTTCCATAATGGACCCATTTACTCTACTTGAGGTAACGATAGATTTGAAATCTTCAAGCCTCATATAGTTGGGCACTGATGTTGATTTTCCTATGTGAACAGTATTTTTGATGATACAGCCAATTTAAGTACAGGAAAATGTATACGCTCTAAAACGACTGGCGCCATGTTGTGACGTCACCAGCGCAAACAACAGAGCAAAACACAGCTGTTGTGGAGCGGCCGCTCCTATGTACCACCTGGCACCTACCACCACACAAGCTTGCATTACCCCAACTACCGCAAGATGACCAGTAATCCTCCTTCAAGTGATGTGGTATGTATTCACTGTGTCTGAGTCTGCGGTTACTACGTCACAACCAACCACAGCGCTTTCCGCCGTGTTGTGATATTTTGGCCCCAAAAAAGCCATATATTTAATTTATGGTGCATTTCTCAGCAAAAAGAATATGAGTACAGTGATATGTATCCTATATTGCATCCAAAGCTTCATAATACTCCGTGTTTTAGGTGTGAGTAAACGGGTCCATTGTCCGCACATTGCTCGAATTGTCAGAGTTTTCTGCAGCATCTTCCACCTCCTTTGTACCATCCACTTCGTCAGCCAGCCTCCACATCGCCTCCAACAAATTAAGAACCTCAAGCACTGAAGACCTTATACCTTACAAGTCCCCAGAATGACACCTGCCAGGGCTGCGTTCAGTAGCGGTCGCCCCCCCGCCCCACACCCTCCCTACTGAACGATACGAACGCTTCACAATTTACATTGCTACCAAGATAGCAGCTGCCAAAATTTATCGCTGTGGCTATTCTTATTGTTGAAGAATAACTTGCTGCTGACCCTGTATTTGATGCTGCATAATTTACAGCAGCAGGAAATTAAATATTAAGGAGGCAAGAAGAGGAGAGCGAAGGGGAGGCTTTCTTTGCCCTTTGTTTACATACCCTTTATTGTGGCGTGAGCTGGCAACTCAGTAGCGATCCACCTTCCAGATATGTAGTGCGGTGGTAGCTTATACTAGGCATACTTTATGCCCACGTCACTTGTGAGTCTCCGTATGCACCCGTGCGCGTTGCCTTACTGAACGCAGCCCTTGCCTGAAAACGCTATTAGTGACGCCTGAGTGCTCAGTGTACAGTAGTAGTGCATTTCAAGACTTCAGTATTAGCCATGTTTTGGTGAGTACAAGTAATACAATTTGTGCTATTTTGGTATGTTTGAGTGAGTTCTTATCGTTTGGGGTGGCTAGAGGTAACCATCAGATAATTCAAACTTTCGGCTAATTCGACCCAGGTCTTCCCCCAATTAGTTCAAATTAGAGAGGGTTTACTGTAGCATAATTTTTTTGTCAGAATTGCGAATGTTCTAATATTACATACTACTAAGTGATTGGGTGAGTGACAACTGGTGAAAATCAAGGTAAAAAGTACATAAATACAAAGCAAAGAGTAAATGTACCAGTATATAGAGAAGAGTAATGCATTCCATAAATGGAAAAGTATTCATTTCATTTCCTTGAATAACTTATGTAGATACCAACACAATTATTTAGAGTTACTGATGATATAATTGATCTAATCTGGTATGAATTATTCAGTAAGACAAATATAACCTCTGAAAGTATAGAATATTGCAATTAATGTGTATCTAACAAAATTTCCATAATCTCATGATAACGTGCATCATTTTCTACATCACAATTTATCATCATTAGTTATCTTGATTGGAAGATAGACAAGGCATCCTTCCCTTCTGCACCCCTTACATCGCTGCCTTTGCACTTTCCCTTGATTTTGGCTAACTGCTAATACCACTCTGCATCTTTTATTCTCTCTCTCATATAATATAATGTACGTATTTGCTGCTTGTTATGTAATTTTGCTTTCAATTTGACTGACTAAGTAGTGATATATGTGTTATGTTGTACTGTGTCCTGTCTGTTTGTGGTTTACATGTAGTACAGTCATAATGTTCTCTTCATGTATTTCCTTTATGCAGGTTTGTACATGGTACATAATTGGTGACATAAAACAGGTATAGTTTAATTCAGCATCTTAAATAACGTGATCTCGATATTTTTTTTGTTTTCAAAGAATAAAGTAGTGTATAGCCATCAAATTAAATAAAAAAATAGCGTGTCTTCAACCTATGCAGTCAGACATAACTGTACTGAAACTAGATGTTCCATGGCACTTCGTAGGCTTTCATGTACAATCAAGATTCAGTAGTATATATTTTGGAAAGGGGTGTTTTTTTGAGCTCTAAATATTTAGCTCTGATTGATCAGTCGATTTCAAGTCACTGAGTGAAGGGTGTCACATCATTCTACAGGTATGATATTGCACATTATTTTGATGCATCATCAGCAGACCTGCCTGCACAGTGTGTACATTTACAGAGTTATACCAGTTTGTCTAAAATAGAGCTTAGAACTGAAGACTAAGAGCAAAATTTACACAGTCTCTAACATTAGTTTTATGAAGTGTTTTTACTTTTTGTTGGCATTTCATGAAGTACAGATAGAGAAACCACCAGAGAAGATATATAGTAGTCTACACATAGTATTTAGTATTAGTATTTTTCACGATTCTCAATCTCCATTGCACTTTTTTCAGTTGATAAGCATGTGGTTTCAGCATATATGGGAAAATTTGATTTATCATGAAACTAATTCAAAATATAAGTAATTTGATGTATTTCGACTAACTGCATATCATATGTTTTATATATGGACCTAAGAGTTTGACTTATGTCTTCCATTACCTTTTTCTCATTTTGGTTTCTCAGTGCAAGTGTGGGCTTGGACTTTCCATCTTTGTTTAACAAACTGGATTGTAATTAACATACATCTTTTTAATACAGTAAAAAATTTATGTAAAATTATGCTCTACTTAGATGTCTGTATATTCTAACACTCTATGACAACACAATTGAGGATGTGGCAGCAAATGAGTTTAACCTTTCAAAACTGGAGCCTCTTTTTTTCCAGCCCTATCATAAGCTTCTATCTCTAGTCATATATCATCTCATTATCACCCAACATCATGCATTTTTTGCAAAATTCATTAAACATCGCAAAACTTAATTTACTACAGTTCTATGAACCTTTACCATACCATACCATAGTTACCATAAATAAATAAAGGTCACCAGTTTGACACAACTATTAGCAAATACTCATTAATAGGTACATCTTGGATAATTTGGGATGTACAGATCACAGTCACGATGTTTAATGTCAAAGATTAATTGTAGTGAATATAATTGGGAGGTACGTAATACAAAACAACAAGAACATATGAAATAAATATGTTATGATGCCATTTTGCATCACACTGTACTGAAAATAGCTAATGCAGTGTCTTCAAAACATGGCGGCGGACGGCGCAATTGCCGGTCTACTCGCAAACTTGTGCCGCCTACTTTCCCAAAAATGGCCCATAAATATTGTATGAAAGGAGTGAATTTGACCCTGAAAAACTGCCAGAATGCATATTTTAACACCTTCAAAGGCGTGGGCTTCCGGAGGCCTAGGCGGCCCCCGGACCCCCGGCCTATCAAACAGCGCTTCGCTTCGCTCGGCTTTCAATCAATCTCCCCCTCCTACTTTCTTCATTCTAACTCCTACTTTAAAAGAAAATGAAAACAATGTAATGGTAATTAATTTTCATGTATGAAAAAATCCCCATAATTCTTTCCTTGTATGAATTTGATAGGTGTGTGCTTATTAGTCTTCGTCTATGCATATGGAAAATCACATTATCTTATAAATGGTAAAGTGTGTCACATCAATATCATCAACACCTTACAAAATATTTAACTTTCATGTCATTTGGCTATTGTATAAGTTGAAGGGCTGGAAAATGGGTACTTATTTGTCAACTTCTTTATTTGAATGTAATATAGCAACAGAAAAATCATATTCACATCTTCAGTTAGCATTAACCAATCCTCAGGAGAAGAAATAATTATCACGATCCTGTCTTTGGTGCTGTTTTAGCTGAAGTCCAGAGTAATGTGACTGAGGTAAGATCTCACAGTAGCTTCCAGAATCGCTCCATAAGCTTTGCTGTCTCAGAAAGTGTGGGAGTTTGTCAGTTTTTTATGTAAGTGGTGTATCATTGCCAGTGACTCCCAGCTCCTCGCCCATGCCACGGCCTGCCCTGCCCGCAGCTAACCTGCTCTACAATGGTGCCTCTTCCTACTCCAGCCCCTACTCCACCTTGGTGCGTACATAAGCTAGGGCTGCAGTGCCAGTCTCAAGAGTAAATAAACATTTTATGTGTACCTAAGAGTCAGTCACCTAAAGTTTCTGTACCTAAATACCTAATGAGCTCGTGTGCTTAAATTATTTTATTCAGAATGTGCTCCAAAAGCTTTAAAAAAGTGGAGCCTTAGCAACTATTCTGACACTGGTACAGCTTGGATGGTTGGTTTGTTGTCCGTTGTCAGTGTTTTTGTACACTCGGCTTATCAAAATTTCTTTTGCAGGGTTTTTTTTATGCAGGTGCTTTAATCATTAATATAATTAGGCCAAGCAGAGTCTGGCTTAAGAAGCACTGAAAGATATAATGTTAGCTTCAAGTATCCATCAATAATTCATATCCCTTTATCAATTACTTCAATGCAGATGAGATGAAATTATATCTTCAGTGCTTACTTGCTTCAGTTAATATATCTAATGAGATCATCTTCCAATACTTGACTAAAGTTGTTGTTTTTCAAGTCTTTGAAGATGAACTGGTCTTTTAATCATTTAACACCTATGTCATAGCACGACAGGTCATTATCTTCCAATATAAGGCTAAACATATTCTTTTTCTTTATGTCCTGTACAGGGGCGTCCGGGAAGTCAAAATGATTCCAGGCCTTACAATCAGTCCCTCACTGTAAACACCCAGCAGGAGCCTGTCCCGTAAGTTACTTTATCCTTGCCATTATCTTTTATTTATAATCATTGCCATAACTTTTTAAAAGATTTTTTCACGTTTACATGAGTCAGATTTTTGTCACTTAATGCCAACTGTCAAGTGCATCTTATCTGTAAATTCCTTTACATATACAGTAAACTCACGCTTTTACAAACCTCTATATAACAAATTTTGGCTTTAACAAACTGTTTCTGCCAGTCCAATATTCGCGTGGATTTACCGAATAAATTCGGCAAATGCGGGGTTTGGTTCGGTGGTGGGCCGGCCGAACACGTACTTGCAGGTCGGACGGTGGCAGTGAAAACAAAGCCAACCGGGCAGTGACCGACTGCGCGCCGATCAGTCTGGCTTTGTCGGCCCGAGTGTAAACACCTCTGACGTCTTCCCGTTCCTCACCACGTAACGTTTTAATTTCCCTGTATGTGTGTAGTATTTGTGATGGCTGCATTTACGTAAGTATACGAACTTTCATGTACTGTAAGAAACAAAGTTCATTATACACGTTAATGGTCAGAAATAGCGAACTTTCACCTCATATAATGAACAAAGTTTGTTATATGCGAAAAGTTCGGATCCCTCAGATATAATAGACTTTCGGATATAACGTCACCCCCTTCTCCCCAATTGGTTCGTTATTGTGAGGGTTTACTGTATTGATTATAAAAGGAGGGTGAAAAAAGTGATAGAAGAGGGGAAAGGGAGGACACTGAAGACTTTGGAAGAGGACTAATTGAGAAGTATAAGGTGGATAAAATATTATATTTGAAGGAAGTTAAGAATGAGAGAAAGAGAAATAAAAGTGAGAAACACAGAAAACGAGGTTAAAGATGTGGATGGAATTATTTGAAAACTTGGTGAATGTAAAAAGTGAAGATGAGGCAACTGTGATATCCATGATTGAGTGATGGGTGGTGGTAGGAGGTTGCATGAGTAAGAGAAAATCAAAAGAATGGAAGTAAAGAAAACAATTGAAACTCTGAAAAATGGGAAGGCAGCAGGAGTGGATGGGACTACAGCAGAGATGTTAAAGTATGATGGAGAAACTGTGGTTGACTGGATGCATAGGAAGTGGGTTTGCATGGGAAGAGGGCAGGGTACCATGGCCCAGACCCAGCAACGGAGGTGGTATCTCCAGCTACCACCCGCTCTCCCACCACCTAGATACTACCTGCCTTATTACCGTATTCAGCAAGCCTCCCTCGGTAGGTAGTAAACAGGTAGGAAGGCCCTGCCTGGCTAAGGTGAGTAATGATGTCAACAAACTCGTCATCTGTCACCAGCCAATGACAAACATTTTTTGAAACTTCTCGACCAATCACAAGCCAACGAAACTTATTTGCAGGCAAGAATGGCATGCCAGGCATGAGACTGCCTTCTCCTATCGCTGCTCAGGCACCTCAACATAATTTGTCTCGTTATATTTTTCTAGTTTCCTTTTGGAATGCTTGGGTTTTAAGGAGTTTTAATGTATCAGATAGTAAGATATATAAAGAAGGAACCTGTGTTGCTAGTGATTTAGTGGTAGAAGGTGTGATGTAGGTTAAAATAGTGAATATTAGTTTTACGGGGTGGCTACGGCAAGAATGTTTCCCCGTCACTGGCTGCCGCGCCACCTCAACCAACATCTCTAATGGGATCGTACTTGGATGCGGTCGGACTATCGACTATCGGTTTTTCGATCCTCCTAACCTTAGTTTTACAACTATGTCTATAATAATTTTACACGAAATGCATGGCTATGTGATGCTCTATTATACCTGTATTTTTTAAATCGCTTCATTAAATTTTGCGCAAAGAAATAAAAAAACGGCAACTTTGTGAGATCTTCAAAAAAGTGTAATGGCTTCAAATCTATGAAGAGTATGGTAATTTCCTTTCATCCATAGATAAAAACAACACCCTCAAGTACGTAATGTAGCAGTCTCGTAAACCTAGCTGAAAACATAAATATTCAACGACATAAGGAAAATGAGAGTTTTTTCTCTGCTAGAAAATAGTAATTGAAAAATCGGTAATAAGTTTATCTAAAGGAAGGAAGGTCTAGCAATACTAGTTTTAGTAGATATCCGGGTCAGGATTAGTTTGCAACAAATTTTTTTAAATCGCTGAATTACAGGCAGCATTATTCAAACTTATGTTACAAAATACTTTTCGAGATTTGTTTAGTTTCGAAGGATTCATTACCAACACTGTTAAATGTAGAAGTGCTGATGTTATTCTAAAGCTTTATTTGGCACTAGTCAGACCTCACCTAGACTAAGCGGTACAGTTTTGGTCTCCGTATTACAGGATGGATATAGTTGTTAAAATCAGTGCAGAGAAGGAAGACCAAAATGATACATGGCATGCGTAATTTAGTTATGAGAAGAGATTGAAGCTATTAAATTTACACTCACTCGAGAGGCGTAGAGTAAGGAGCGATCTAATAGAAGTTTTTAAGTGGTTAAAGGGATACAATAAAGGCGATGTAGGAAAACTTCTTACGGCTAGTAGTCAGGGTAGAACAAGAAGTAACGGATTCAAGCTAGAAAAGCGTAGATTTAAAAAGGGAATAGGAAAAAACTGGTTCACAAATAGGGTGATAAATGATTGGAATGTACTCAGTCGTCAGTTGGTCAGTGCGGAGTTAATAGGGATCTTTAAAAGGAGCCTGGATAAATTCATGGATGGGGAAGCGAGGTGGATGTAGGTAGTTAAGTAACAGGAACTATCTCATGTAGGTTTTGCGGCCTCTTGTAGCTTCCTTATTTTCTTATGTTCATATGAGATAATTGTACTTTTAAGTTGCACACTACACCACCATACAGATACTAGAGATGAATTTAAATGCGAATATTTACTTACATATGTAATCCATTAGCCATCCCTGGGAGGTCAGTAGTGCGAGGTCAGGTCAACAAGTTCAGGTCACGTTTTGACTACCCCTGTGTGGCCATGTGGGGGCGGGTCCCCCTCGCCTAGTCGGATTCTTCAAACATTCAGGCTCCTGGTCCCCTGTTGTTTATGTATATATGCATGTTTGTGTAAATAACACACACATACTATATATACTATATATATCTATCTATATATATATATATATATATATATATATATATATATATATATATATATATATATATATATATATATATATAAACAACATATTATCCCTTGAAGGGAGGGTGTCAGTGGTACCCAAGCACCTCATCGTCGCCAAGGACGATCCCACATCAAAGCCACCGGGCTCGTAGTCAGGTCCGCCAGAGTTTTTTTATTCTCTTGTCCATTTATGCTTCTTAGTGTGCTTTCCTGCTGATGTTTTGATTTTATCCATTCTCTTCCTTGAAGTTACAGCTTGGGATGTTAACATAAGAATATAAGAAAATAAGGAAGCTACATGAGGCCGCGAGACCTACACGTGGTAGTTACTGTTACTTAACACTACCTACATCCACCTTTCATCCCCATCCATGAATTTATCCAGCCTCCTATTGAAGCTCCCTATTGACTCCGCACTAACAACCTGATGAGAGTTCATTCCAATCATTTACCATCCTATTTGTGAACCAGGTTTTCCCTATTTCTTTTTAAAATTACCCTTTTCCAGTTTGAATCCGTTAAAAAAAACCAAGAGATTTGGTTAGATCTGACTTGGCATATGCTGATTGCATCTTTTTTTATGAGCAAGACAAGAGAAAGGCGGAGAGAACAGAGGAGATGAGGAGTGCGACAGATAAAATGAGACACCAAAAAACCTTCTGGAGAGATGAAGAAGGAAATATCAGATGGACAAGACACGGAGTTAACACAGTTTTGTCACAGCTCAAAATGAGCCCTTAATTTGTCACACAATAGAATCAGAATTATAAGTCCAGGGTTGGTCAGATTTCAGTATCGAACAAAGCATTGGCAATATACAATCTATATTCAATATATGACAACTTCATCAAGCCAAAGCTCTCTTTTTCTTAGGGTTTTACTCCTGCTAATGAAAATATAAATAATAACAAAGTTGAACCCCAACTCAGATTGTCTTGATTTTATTTTCATTTCATGTTGCGAAAGTTATCCTAAGCAAGACCGGATAACCTTTGGGAGAGCACAGTGTCTCACTTCTTATATTCATTATACTCATAAATATATTGAAAATTATTTGGTAAAAATCTAAAGATCTCTAGGTTGGGCTAAGCCCCTAATGTTTTCAGATCCTAAATACGTCCCTGCCATTTATCTACCACTGCATCCACATTTGAATACCCTTCTTTTGCATTCATGTCACCTATCTAAATCCCCTTTCATCCAGTCTAACTCCCAACACATCAATTTAGATCATTCTAAAATTTCATTATTTTATTCTTATCTTTCACTGCTTTCATTGTCACTGGAACATAAACACACACACACACAAGCAACTGTACCAATCTTACATTTCACCCACAATTTTCTTGTGCCCTTCCAAACATACTCAGTCACACAATTCCACACTGTTATCAGTCATCAGAATAGCACAACATTTCTTATTTCTTCCCGTATATAACTTTCATTCAAACCTGACCACCTTGCACCACCAACCATTTCTTCTTAGATACCTTTATCTCCTTTTCTGCACTTACAGCATGCTGATTATTCAGCTGAGTCTCACTTAAACCTAACACATCCAATCTCCCTATTATACGATCAACAATCACTCTTCTCCTACATCTTACACCTCATTTGCATTAGAACATACAGCCCTAATTGTCTCATTCATCCTGACTCTTCTGTTGCACCTAGCCATATATATCTCTCAACCTTTGAAAACTAGAGACCACCGACAGATGGCTAGTCCAATAATTACCCTGGGAGCAGGGTCCCAGTTGGTAATTTTTTTTTAGCTTAAAACAAAAAGTAGATGGTCGCTGGACCCTTCCCGTTAATATCACCTTACAAGCAGTATTAACGGTGTGAACTGCGTGAAGGTGGGGGATGGGCTAGGATAACACCTCTGGGAGGGGTATCCCAAGTTGCTAGCCTTTCTAACCAAATACCCTAACTGGGTAGCTTTGCAATGCTTCTTGCAACCTCAAAGCTTAATTATATTTTATTAAGTACATTACTGACCCTGCACAAAGCTTAACTAACCGAAAAATATCCTTCTTTGGCACCAGAACCATCAACAGAGGACATTACTTTAATCGAGGAGCTTGTCAGACTGAGAGTGCTGTGAAGTGTTGGGGAGGTGTATCCAACTTTTTTCCTGCAAATACAGGAATGAGGCAAGGGTGCGTCCTTACCCAATCAGTTTTCAACACTTTTATGGAGCATCCCTCGGCAAAATCAAGATCACTGATCTTGTTTTTGCCGATGATGCAGTAATCTTTGCTGAGGCGCTGGAGATCCTGATGATTGCTCTTGAAGCGCTGCACGAGGAGGCAAAGCCTTTGGGACTTGAGGTCTCCTGGCTCAAGATCAAGGTCCAGGTGTTTGGAGGTTTACTAGATGAAAGAGTACAGTCTGTTCATGCGTGCAGCGAGGACATTGAGATCTTGGAAAGTTTTACATACCTTGGTAGCGCAGTCCAGAATGACGGCGGGTCACGTCTAGAAATCTTACGGCGGATTAACATAGCCCTCGGTGTTATGGACTCGCTCCGCACGAGTATTTGGCGTTGTCGGTACATCTGCAGAAGGACAAAGATCCGGATCTTCAAGTCGCTCGTGATCCCTGTCTTACTTTATGGATGTGAGACATGGACACTAAATATCGACTTGAAGAGGCGAATGACCGACTAAAGGAGATATGATACAGTATCCCACAAGTACAGTTGAAACTCATTTAACGTTATTTTGGTCTTATGTTGTCTGAAAACAAATAATAGATAACCTAAATCTTCTATGATGTTTGACAGGCAAATAGGTCTGTTTAAGTTACCCAACATAGGATACATAAAATTATGTACAAACCTATGGTAATTATAGAAAACAGATGTATATGAGGGCTAACATTGAAATAGTGCTTTATTGTCCATGAACACTATACTTCTTAATATTTATGTATTTACTTATTTGTTTTTATACTATTCATCTTATTTTATTTTTTATTTTTTATTTTTTCCACTTAAAGTCGTTTCAGTCAACGTCGCGGTTTTCAGGAACGTAACCCCGCTGTTAAGAGAGGTTCAATTGTATGATTCGTTTGGCCCAATCGGGTTGTTGCCGTCTGTTTTTTCTTTGTAACTCATTTCCCATATATCGCAACTAGGTAAACATATAAATAAATACAAAGATGCACACACACACACACACAAATAAAAAGATAAATAAAAACAAACAAAATAAAAGTGATCAATAAACCTGTAAAAAAAAAAAATTCTTTCCAGGTATCGAGCACTTTACAATTACAAACCTCAAAATGATGACGAGTTGGAACTTATGGAGAATGACCTTGTGATGGTGATGGAGAAGTGTGACGATGGCTGGTTTGTGGGCACCTCCCGAAGAACTGGTCTCTTTGGCACCTTCCCTGGAAATTATGTTGAAAAAGTATGAGTGAAACCTCAACACGTGACCGAGCTGTAGTCTTACCACAAATTCATTAAATACCAAGATTCTTTGCTTCGTTACCTGCTAAAGATGCCATTTTTGTAAATATAGAAAACCCAAAGGATATTTTTTATGGTTATATTACATATTTACTTTGTAATATCAATATAGTATGAGGTTAAATAAACTCAATATGATTCAAAAGTTATACCTTTTGGATTCTTAGAGACAGAGATAATTTAAAAGGGAAACATACTATAATGCTATAGTTGTCTCGTGAAATGTCATGGTATATCAGGAGTAACAGAGCATGCTGAATTCTTGCCATCTGAATATTGAAGGGCAGAGATGTAACACTAAGTGTGTAATGTGCAGCAGAGTTATATACTGCTCCGTGTTTTCAAGAGCATTTTTTATGATTCTAGCGTGCCAACATGCTAGAACGGGAAAAGTGAGGATGACTTCATGTATATTCAAATTCAAATGCTTTTTAAATGACCAGATTTAATTAATGGTTAAGTTTGATATTACTTACAAAGAAAAATTTGTTCTGACAAATTAAAGGCAGATTTCTTTTTGTTTATACATGAGCTAAACATTGTGTCCCAGTTTGAGTATGAAAAATGTATTAATAGGCTGTGCATTGACTTATCAAAAATGGAGCAAGCACACACAAATGGGCGCATGCACACATAAACACACACAAAATATATAAATGAAAAGAAATGTCCTTCAGTTAAAAAGCTCGTCCTGAGAGGTTCATCTGGTAGTGAACGTATTATGGGGATCAGTTCAGGTTTTGCACTCATCTAGTCACACCCAAAGTGAAGTTAATCAGAACAAAAATAAACATTCTATGTAGATGTCTTCTCCTGGTGCTTTTCTCTGGTGATGTATGGAGCAAAATTTATATGAAGCAAAAAAATGTTTTTCACACACACTACCGATGCAAATTTTATTTCACAGGCTTTGCTGGGATTCACGACTATATTTTGTCTTGGAATTATCATCTGCCGTCTTGAAATGCTCCTGGCTTTCTATTCTTTTATTCTCTTATGGTTGTTTTTTTTAGTTTATCCACATCATTAAGCCGCGGTAACACGATAACTTTTTCCGGCAATATTCAGCCAGGAAGACAATGCCGGGTCAAACTTGGCTAAAATTGACGATTTTGAGTCAGACCAACATGTTGCTGTTTCTCGGCTGAAAATTCCCGAAATTCTCTCTACCAACGGATATTATTTGACATTCATTTGTAATGCACGCTCTAATTCAATATACAGAAGCTAAAATAAACACCTACATAGTGGCAAGAACCGATTACAATACGAATTGAGAAGTCTTGTACATTTTTAAAAACATTTTGAAGGATATAATAACACTTAGGAAGATTTCATGGATTAGGGATGGTTTCCCTATTTTCTTTGTTGGCTGTCTATCTTTTTAGGGGATACTGAACTGGACCAACTTATTGTTGCTCCCTGACGCCTACATACACATGAGTCCATTCCAAACATTCACCACCCTATTTGTGAACCATTTTCTCCCTATTTATCCCTATTTTTCAAAAGACGCTTCTTCAGAAACGGCTTGGCTCCCGCGCCGATTAAAATGATTAGCTAAAATTGGCGTTAAAACTCGGCTAGCTCTATGAAAGTCCGTGTGACCAAATATCGGCAAGAAATTGCCTTGGCTGAATATTGCCGGCTGAATATTGCCGGAAAAAGTGCTTGTGTGACCGCGGCTTGAGGCATGGTAGATACTGGAGTTAACATGGCATATATATATATATATATATATATATATATATATATATATATATATATATATATATATATATATATATATATATATATATATATATATATATATATATATATATATATATATATATATATATATATATATATATATATATATACTACATGCCATTCTCTGGACATGATACTTACAATATTTCATCTCATCTATTCATATTCATTTTTCATATTAAATAATTTAATAAGACTAATTGGACAATAGCTTGCCCTTGAAATTAGATAAAATGCATATGCATTTTTCCAGAGTGATAAGGAAGGATTCACATCACTGCCAAAGAAATAATATTGTACTACTATTTCAGATATTACGTTTACATGACTCTCCTGTTTCCATTTTGTATTCCATTTAGATACAGCCAAGCTAATTCAGCATAAAAGTTATATAAAGTATTTTTGTTATGTACGTATACATATCCTACGATATGTATTTACCTACTTAAGAGCTTTAAAAGTTGGCCAGATCATACAACTATCGTTAATTGAAACCTTTCTATCACATTCATTACTTTTAAACTGTGCAACCTTCCACTATCCTTTCTGGGGAGGAGATAACAGCATAGTGTGATTCGTGACCGACTCACATTATAATTAGTCAATCATCTTCATATGAAAAGAAAATAACTGCACATGCAACATTACTATGTATATCCAGAAAAATTAATTCATAAAGGAATAAATTATCTATCGCCTGTGCTTCCGTGTCAATCTTCCGTTTGCGACTTGCATCAATTATTACATTGTAAAGATAAAGTTACGTGCTTCTGTCGTACAGGAATTCTTAGCTTTACGGAATAACGTATCAACGACTGTCTTACACACTTCCTATCACAATCCATTCTCTTTCATCTGTCTATCATAAACTTCTATGGTCAACAATAATGGAGTTGCACTGGGTATTAATGCTATACAGTCCCTCACCTTCCACATGGCCATGATGTTCTGCTGGAAAAAAATAAAGCACCCAACTCTTGAGTCACCAAAATGAGGGATTCTTCGGATGTGTAGGAGCATTCAAACAGTGGTGATTATGTGAAGGGTGAACGACTGTGTATGTAATTTGTAAGGACACAATTAGCCTTGATGGGGTGTGATTATATTATTTTTTAAAAATGGCTTCCTGATGTTGAGCATATGCCACACTTTTCAGGTAGATTTTTAGTTCAACAAACCACACTTACATAGCAAGACTTCCATTCTCTCTGAACAGTGTGAAGTGCAAGATTTTTTAAACAGTCAAATCAAGTGCCTTTCTGTGATTGATGGAATACTGAACTGTTTTAGTCCCTGGAGTTTGACAGTATCTGTCTTGCCCCACAGTGTATTATTTACTGTCTTGCCCCAAAGTTCCTTGAGCATTAAGTGATGAAGATAATCTCAAAAACTTTCATTATAAGGAACTTCGGGTTTTTTCACTCCTGTATAATTTTTTTCCTGTTGTTATGCACAATATACTTTAGCTTATCATGTAGATTATAATAAAAAGATTATTAATTAACTGGTTTCCTTCCACCAAAGAAAAATTGTTCTACAAATTTAAAGTGGTGTTGAAATTTTTTTCAGAAGTCTGTGAATGTTTGATTTTGCCAAAGTATGAAAGACAATTCACATCTATCACTTAATACACTTACAGATGTGCAACATAAGATGCTCATATTATCTGAAATCTGAATGACCAAACTACTAAGAGCTAACGGGAAAAAATATAGAAGGTAAAGTGGATCCCTGATTATCACTGCCTTAATATTACTGCATTCACATATTCGCGGATTTTTTTTTAAATAATAAAAATAATTCACAAATAGACATTTTGCTCTAGTTTTTGCCGCAGAAGCTGTTCCTTGCAGCTGCTAGTGTACTGTATCTGCCTTCACGTCTTGCTTCTCTTTATCCTAATTCTAACAAGGACAATTCAACTTGTAAAAGCCTGTATGTTCAATGCGCGTAGCATCCTCGATAAATTTTCAGACCTGTGTTAAGGGCTTAAGGGGAGGGGTAAGTATTCAGAAGCGGATTTTCGTCAAAAAATACGAACATTAGGTTTTGGCCTCTTCAGCCAGCTGAAACACCACCTAACTTTCGCGTGTATTTTAAATGCCCTACGCGCGTTTAAAGAGCTCAGACGTCAGGGAGTGTTGCCATATCATCTAACAAGAATTTAATTCTCCATTATTTTTTTTCAGTTATCTTGTTATTTGATCTGAAAAAAAATGGTTGTGGCTGCTGTATGATACAGCAACCACAAGAGAGCAGGCCTACTCTCCTAGGCCCACTGGGGAAACTCTGGGGGAAAAAAACGCGCTTCTCAAACCACCTGTAGAAATGTATGCTACAAGCACATATTAATTTGAGGTCTTACCTATACAAAACCCATCGTCTATCTCATCCCGACACAATACCCCAACTAGTCAACTAACTAGGATACTTATCGGTGGATAGTAGGGTTAGAATTGGCTGTAGGCTTAATCAATACTGCAATGTCTTGTTATCCGAAGTGGTCGCCGTGATTGAGGCCG